>JAQGAK010003467.1:0-15077 GCA_034696945.1 Lipothrix lubbocki
TAACTGAAGAGCAATCATTGCCATTTCATTGTTGGGCTGAACTGGGTCTTTATATGTAATGGAAATTGTTTACGTCATTTAGAATCTACATTGCAAAAACTCAACTGCAACCCGATAGGCAGACTTTGTTATGATATGAATATGTACATCAAAATAAAACTAAGACGGCTGGTTCAACAAATTGTTGTCAGTTAATTAGCATAATTTATTTCCTGTACCTGTATCCTACGAGCTGAAAACGTAAATTTAGCATTACATATAAGTTCAAGGGAATTCAAAAATTACCTGGAATTCAGCTGCTTATTTTTATCATTTAAATTCCGACAGAAGCTGTAAGATAATTCAAATAAAACTTGTCACTAATAATTTATTCTACTGTGGTAGTTAAATGGTAATGTTTACTATGTAATATTGTTGATGTCACTGTACTTCCTACGAAATATTTATTAATGCAAGATGAATGATACATGTTTCTTAAAGTGCTGAAAATTTAACTTTATGTACGCAAACTAAATTCTGTGTACATACACATATTTATTTAACTTAAAGTCGGAAGCAAACAGCGATTTTAGTTCGTTCGCCCATACACTAATTGTAAGGTAGATTCCATTACACTGTTGAAGAGCAAATCAATAATAAAAAAGTCAGAAAATAAGTATTGAAAAAATCAAACAAACAAACTATTTATTTACGCATTTATTTTGCGAAGTACATTTAAGTAAAATTATTTCACAATTGTCAAGACGTAGCACAATTACATTTTCTTCTGGGAATTTAAATTTTATTATTTTGCGATAATCATGGAAATGACAACGATTACGCGACCACCTAATCAGCCAAATAATTCTACACTAAATGGTACTTGTCATCTGTTTTATTCACAAAATTACAACAAATATTCACGATAATTTAATAATATTTTATAGTTATTTTAGTAATACGAATTTACGAAAATTTTAGAAAATGTTGAAGTTTTACAAAAAACATTTATAATGTAAACTTATGCGATTGTTAAATTTATTCTGTTTCTACTTCTGAACCATAAGAAAAGCTGTTTCCTGAGACACTTCTTACTGTAATAAGCTTGTGAATTGAATAAATATCCACGTAGAAACCAATTATTGAAATAAATAAATGTTAATAATTCTCGTTTCCCGGTGAACTTGTTTGCCACAGTATTTGAAATACATAAAAATTCTATTTATAAATACCTGATATTTACTTTAATAAAACATTTATATATTTATATGTGTTTGAAATCAGATTTAAACGTCCTAGTAAAATACTCTCGCTTCATTTACTCTCGGGATCATGAACGTAAGTTTATTGTTGTACGGAAATTATTGTTTAAAATTAATTGTTATAAGATTCATATTTCCGAGTAGAAACCGGGTGTTGCTCTTGCACATCTTACTACAAGATTTTTGATGACCAAAATCAAGTAATTTTGAAAGGACACAGGAAGGCTGAAGAAGTTTCATGTTGTGGAGGCAATTACAAAGATTACTACGAACCTTTAGTTTTCACAGACCCGCAATCTAATAAAACTGTGATGGAGGTTGTGGTTCCTAAATATTTCCTGAGGTGTAAAAAGAAGGTATGTATTATTAAACGTTTTGCCACAACTTTATGTGTTCATTAAATTTTTTAAATTGTTGAATTATTCCTGACTCCTGTTGAATGTTTGTTGATTGGAAGAGCGCTTCAGTTAATGTCCCACCGGGCACTCTAACAGGGAAAATATTACGAGCTTCAACTGGTTTCCAACATTTCATATTACGGGATGCTAAATCTGGTCGGACATTTATTTGTAAAGAAAAGCGATTCCTACATGGTCACACCTACCCAGTAAGCGTTTTTACAAAATATAGATAGAAAATTAAATGTAATAATAATTTGTATGGTATCCATAATTTTTGGGACAGATCCAGGACGCTGTGACTGTTTCTGAAGTCGCTAACATAAAATACAGCGGGGACAAGTACACTCTACAAGTTACTGATGGTGCCATAACCCCTTCCCAGAAAGCTTTGTTTCTGGCAATGCTGACCATTCAGGTTAATTTTTGTTCATATTTGTATTTGTGCTTACAAAGCGAGTTTTTCCATTTCAAATATTTTACCCATAAACATTTAAGCTTTGATTTCTAATTTTTGATAAAGTTCGTAGCACTAACTACCTCTAATGGTCGTGACAAATTTTATATTACAGGATATGATGGGGGAAGAACAAAGGGGTGAATACAGTCAACTTTCAGTATAGAAATGTAAAATTTCGTACACAACTCGGGATTATTTTTAATAATTTAATGTACTCAAACTTGAATTTTTGATGAGATACTTGCTCTGGTATTTTACACTTTTATTTTATTTAGTATTTGACATTAAAATGCACATTGAAAAATATTCAAATTAGCTAATTATTTATAATTTGTTTGTATGTACGTATTGTTATTTTTTTCATTTTTAAAATATGTAAGGGTTGGATGGTCAAATCTATATCTAATACAACGGCGAAATTTAAATGAGTATGTAATGTTTAAAAATTGGGGTTGGAACGTGTGCATGGTATCATTACAAACGTCCAGCTATACAGTCACATAAATTCCATAAATTTTCCATTGTATCTACTGTTTCCATACAAATTAAATTCGGATTGAACAATACTTAACATTTATTTCCAGTGAGGCTTCAATGGCCTAATTGTTGACAAATTTTGACGAAACAAATGATTATGCAACAATTGTTCACTACACACAAGCACCTATTAGAAACATCTAATTAAATTGTCAAATTTAAATTTGCTCATTTATGTATTACTACATACATACAACTTTGAAGTACCGTTTTGTGTACAAGCTCTTTATTTATTTTTAGTAATATGTATTTAGAATTTTTAGTTCTTTAAACATAATTTTTTTATTTGCGTATTACCAGTCCTCACAATACACTGGACTCTCGCTATTAAATAGTCATGTATGTATATAACCAAGCATAGCATAAAGGCCCAAAGGATTTCTTACAGATAGAGTTCTCTTATATAGGGATCTCTTATCGCGAGAGTCAGGTGTAATATCAAAGTAAGGGCCAATATTTTGAAATTGTATGCGTAACATCTAAACACGTTTTCCACGATGCTATAAAAATTTTAAACACTTATTGCAGTTTGTAACAGGAAATTGGCAATCCTATTGAAACAAACCCAGTCGGACACCGAAATGATTTTATATTTAAACTAGTTTTTATGTGTATAAGTTACTTTATACACGCTCATTGTGATGCACTTTCTCCTGTAGTTTTTAAACTTTTCCCCATACATTTACGTGCATTTATACGATTTTGCTGGCTAGGTTTATGGAAAATTATAATGGATCTTTCGGTAAAACGACGTGCAAAACAGCTAATTAAGTATTAGGGAGACTTTACGTTGCACCAGTTCTAGATGAGTAATTCACCAAATGTGCATTACGTCATATTTTCTAATTTCTAATGATATTAAACAAATTATCAAGCTTACTTTAAACGGACGGTACAATGAAAGGATATGTAAACTAACAACCTTTTTTCAACAATGTGTAAACGTAACATACAGATAAATGCATAAAAAATAATACGTAACTTTGTAAACGAGTGCTTGCCAAACACATTACACGCAGCGCTTTTTTGTAAGACATTGTGCACTCTAAGAGCAATACTACCGTGGAAACGGCCAAGCATACCAAAAGCAACTCAGCAGCAAGAAAAATATAAATTGATGTGTCACTAGTTGTTTCCAGTTTGTTCATTTCTTTCATGGTTTCAAATCCAGTTCTTATATCTTCCAAGTCTTGCCAATGCGACAATATGCCCAATTGCGGAAATATGTTCATTCGCTGCTGAAACACATTATACTTTTCGGGCAGTAATTTTTCAGAATGAATAATTTTAGAAGTACGGTAAGTCTCTTGGTTGTAGTGAACATTATGTGCAAACGCTTTCGTATGGGTTTTAACAACATCCGACTGCTTTACCAGTTTCCACATTTCCGTTAAGTCATCTAAGGTTGCCAGAATTGCCGTTCTCGGCGATAAAAGTTTTGATGATAATAACCTGGAAACGTTTTGCATGCACGCGCAATGAAATGTGCTATAATTTGCTATTTGTGGCAAATCCAAGTTCTTTAAAATCATAATACGATCCTGGGTATATAAAAGAGCAGGTCCCTAGATGAGGTACTGCTTGTAACCCAAATAATAATACATTTCAATACGGGGACTGGATATAACGTCAACGCTTGTACAGTTGCCTCCAACCACAAACAACGTAAAATTCCTTAACTCATTCAAATGCCTCCAGATGGTTCTAGTCGGATTTTCGATTTGCATATCAGACCTTATCAGACCTTTGTAACAATTGGAAATAATTATCGTCATTAGGATCCAAACAACAATAACAGCATTGCGACTGCCACGAAAGTTGTCCATAACAGATTGTTCTAGTACTGTTCCGGTAGCTGTTAGGATAGACAGAATAGAAGAACTAAAAATTTTCAAGGATTTTAAATACAAAAAAAATATGATCATGGCAACAAATAGGACAATCCATGTGTTGTAACCAAATTTTGCGTAGAAAATTTTAAATCCCTCACGTTCTGTATACACACCGTCAGCTGTAACAAAATACACTCGCGGATTATAACCGATCGGAAAGGGCAGCTTATAATAATATTCTGGACTTGCTTCTTCCATTTGAGGGAAATATAAATTTGAAAAGAACCAATTTTTGTTGGTTTCGTTAAATCGAATACCGTCACATATGAACTGAAATGTTTTGCATGGAATCGTTACACATACGTGTATTTGGGTTTCCATGCACGATTTAGGGCTATCAAATTTCCTTGCAAGAACATTCCAGTAAATATTTCGACCATTGTCGATAAACGCATTATGCACTGAATATCATAAGCTGGTTCATTCGGGGACAGAGATCCTGCAAAGTCGCAAATTAATCCCGAAGGGCAAATATACCGGTAACTAATACTAATACTGTTATTTTGAAACAATTTAAACATGGGTACGAATTGAGTGTAATAATAGTGGAACTTTTCGCGGACAAAATTTTTCTCGGGCTCATTCACAATGAAAACATAAGTTTCCCAAAGGAGTAATTGTTGCCTTGGATATTGGTTGTCCCGGACTAAATGTTCAATTATTGTGAGACCTTTGATGAGATGTTCCATTGTGGGTATCAGCGTCGAAATTATGACGATAAGGCATTTCACAAAAGAAGCCTTAAATATCGATGTACCGCTATATTCCTCGTGCTTCCAGTAGTATATTCCTTGGTATTTGGGGTGCACAATCATCAAATCATATGGTAGTTGAGCAGACAGGAAATTGAAAATGTCGTGATCCTGTATAAGTCGCAGATAACATTGACTCATCGGTTTCAGCCCACTCAAGTTTAGCAACACGTCCGTAGAAGATATTTTAATATCACCAAAACATAGCTGCCATGACAGGGCAAGGCACACTACAATTTTCCACATCTCTGGAGTATATTCTATTGCCTGGTAAAAATTAACAGTAAATATACACCTAACCTTAGCATCCATTGAATGCGTCCAAATCGACATCACTCATTTGGTCTAGTTAAAAAAGTCCTTAAAAATAAAATGAGGTCAGTCGTAATAGTTACAGACGAATAAACTGGTGCAACTATCACTATTATTTATGGTAATGTGATAGTCCTACTGACAAACAATTAGTCGGTTTTAATCATGTTCCAATTTTAAGTTCCATGATTTTAAATGTGAAAAAATACTTCCTAATCACCTGCGAGAAGAAACATTTATTATTGTTATTGTTAAATTCGCTCATTAAAAAAACAATGTTGTTTGATTATTAAAATGTATTGTATTCAAACCCCTTGCATATGTACTCAAGTATAAGTTCCCTAACAACTTTAATTTTTACACTGTGGTACAAAATGGATATCTACGGGTCCTATAGGGCTGTGGTATATAGACTGTATACAGTCTTACCACAGCTGTATGGAAACGGCCGAACTATTATGTACAGTGCACTAATAATGGAATATAATTTCTTGTACATAAATGGTTTTCCTTATATTGCCACAATTTTGTTAACTAGCTTATTTTGAAACTTTTGAGATCCATTTGGGGTACTGCTAACACCATTCCAGAATCCAGTATACAACATGCTATGTATGGACTTTAAAATGGAATATATGTACTACTTCTACTCATCCTGAAAGTCCAAGCTAACCAAGCTAAAACCAAAGCTACCTAAAAAATGATTTAGATAATTTGGTACAAAAAGATGCCAAAACGGAGTAAAACTCATCTTGTCGCTTTAGAACTTTACAATGACTTTTCATTTTTCAAGTTTGAGAATGTTCTAAACCAACAAAAACACGCGTAGGTACAGTTAGTCATGTTTTTACACATCCAATATAGATTAAAATACATAGAAATTAATTTACACTGATTTTACCCACAAATATAAAAATTTTCCCCCGGATAATTTGCAATTAAATTATTGGTAATAGCATTCTAATCAAACAATTTTAGTCGAACGCAAAATGAATTTGTTTCAAATAGCTAGTAAACGGGACTATGGGCAGTTAGCTAAGCAATTGTTAGAGATGAAATCCCGCCATAAGAAATCCCTATATGTACACTGAACTCTCGCTATAAGAGAACGCTATAAATCACCAAAATCAGTCGTTTATATAAGAATCCTCGTATAATAAGTAAGTGAAAGTAAAGTGAGCTTTATTGCGTTTAGTGGACTACAATCCATACACACCATACATTTCAATTTTTAGAATATATATTTGTCATAGGAGCACCAGCATATGCTAGACATATACATACACCATATGAATACAAGTGGGAATGCTATTTCTCCGCGGCATCCCAACGCGTATCGCGACTATAGGGAAACATATACCGGCTTCCATCGGTCGGGTCAGATAGCGATGCAAGGGGAGATCAGGCAATCGACGCTCAGTCTGAATGGAATGTCCAGGAAGATATGCAGATAGGGTCTTCTTTTTGTATTTTCCTCCGTCTTAGAAAAGTCCACTCTAATCTTCTTGTCTGCACACGGCCCGTGGTTTAACATTTTCGTGAGTGCAACCGTATTTCTCCTCGTTCTCCTACGTTCCCAGTTTGAGGTCCGACATCTATTCTGTGGCGAGCCAGCAATTTTTAATACAAACTGCTGCTGCTTGTTGCAGATGCTCAGGCCACGCGGCTGTCGGAGGGCCGCCTCATAAAATCAAATAAAAGAGAAGTGAATTTTTCTGGAAAATGTTGCCTTATACTTCCTATTGAAATGTGGGTTTTAGTGCCCAAAATTTAGAGTTTTCAGTTTTGCAAATCAAAATAGCAACGAACCACAAACGACGTTTTTTTTAAAATTAGCATAAACTGTTACCTTTGAATCACTAGACAAATAATTTAGTCAATGCATTCAATGTATATGTTTGCATTTTGCATACCAAAATTTGGAGGGTACTCAAATGTGAACCTCTCAAAAGTTAATTTTTCTCCGGTTCAATCAAATATTATACATAGTAGAATTTTACGGGTCATCCCCGTCATTTGGAGTACAATGTCGACGTGGTTGCGATCGAAATTAGATTGGCTACAATGACTGCGGTGAACAGTAAACGATGGTTCAAGTTACTCATCATAATTTTTAAACCTAATGAATTATTAATTTTCCTACCACCACTACCATAAAACACGCTTGCTTAGGACACAATATACCTAACAATTTCAACATGTACAAGCTAATATGTTCATCTTTGCGCTTCCTTAATTTTTTGGTTGGGGTTACTGATGTAATACATGCTGTCTGTAAATCTGTTATTTAGGAAAAATACCGCTTTGAGTATGCACTACATAAAATGTAAATCTGGGGCCTATTTCACTAATCTTTACTCTTCACTCCGCACTTTTCAATTTTAATCTTTATAACGTACTCTTCACTTTTCAATTTACAGTAAAACCAGTTTTTGAAGATGAAAAGTGCAAATTTACTGTCACTTTTCAATTTTTTTGCAAAGTCGACGATGAGTTTGCATAAATTTCACTAAAAATTTGAAGAGTAGCGGTAAATTTTCACTTTTCATCCCTAAAAATGGGTTTTACTGTGAATTGAAAAGTGAAGAGTACGTTATAAGGATATAAAAAATTAAAAATAAAAAGTGTTAAGTGCGGAGTGAAGAGTAAAGATTGGTGAAATAGGCCCCTGGAATCGATTTTTAAAAGTCAAATTCATTGGCCGATAAATGAAGGTTCCCCGGAAAAACGTACGGAACATAACAAAAATTTTTATGACAACTTCAGTGGGCGATTGATCAAACCTAAAAGTTAAATGGTAGTCAGTCATTTCATATAACAATTTGGGCATATGTAAAGAAATATGTATACGTGGGATGATTTTCGCCTACTTGGGTTTAAATAATGCAAATAGAAAAGTAGGCCAGACGTTACTGCTATCAAATTTTGCACGGGAGAACGTTTCAGTGAGTTTTTGTTTGCGAGGAAAGCTGTTGGGAAAAAGACTATAGTTCGAAATTATTCATTAAAAATACAAACTTAGTCTCCCGTCAGGTGCTTGTAAGAGGATGTCACAGCATGAATCTGTGGATCTGCTGATTCGATTTTGTAAGTTTGGAAAATTTTTACAAATCTCGCCTTTGGAACACAATGGTTTCACAAAGAAATTCCAAACCAACAAATCTCGCCTGAGATTAGCATTTTTGTGGTCAATTGTCTTCATAGTTTTGTCACGTTTTGCCTTTTCCGTTAATAGTTTTATCCAGGCCTCAGGAACTCATTCCCTGTCATTTGAAGAATACTTTTCACATTATGTATTTGAAAATGTTCGGGCTTGCTAATGATACCATAAGGTGCACGTATTTCATCCTCTCTTGTCAGAAAATGGCGGGATTGTTGAATAATATAGTTTGTCTGAACGACATTTTTACAGGTATAACAGTTGTTACGCATAGAAATATAAAAACAATTATAAAGTTTAGTTGGTTTAATTAAAAAATTTTCAATTTGTTTTGCTACTCTTAAGATTTGTGAAAAACTTCTCGTTTTTTTTCCTTTTTTCGCACGGATACCCTTACTTTTTTCATATTTGTTGCTTCATTAAATTTTCAGGAGATGTGTTTCTGGTATTTTCTGATGTGGAGCTTGTTGGAGTTAAACTTGATTATTGATTATGAAATAAAAACTTTACATCAACCTTCTGTTATTTCGACAATCAAATTTTTAGTCAAAAAATTTATTTTTTGCAGCTAACGTGTTGATGTACCCAAAGATCAAAAGGTACAACGTGGTGACCGCTACAAAATTTATGGTGACACTCATCATAATGAGCACGATTGGCGCACTTCCAATGACAATCGTGCAATTCGCCTGCAATGTAAAACATATGCTGCACGAGGATGCTCACGTGTTGGTGGTTGTTCTTTATTCAACTCGTCAAACGCTGCTGAAGATATTCGTTAGCTCTTCCACACTCATGATCATATATTCAATAACGTTGTATATTGCGGTTACTAATAAATGCTTGGAAGGACTGAGGTTTGTCATTGGTTCTAAATTTACAATTGTGAAACAATAACACTTTTTACACTGGAACCTCGCTATAAGAGAACGCTATAGAAATTCTCTTATAAAGAGGGCTCGTATGCATATAACCATGTATGACATGTGAGCCCAAAGGATCTCTTATAGAGAGAATTCTCTTATATGGAGGCCTCTTATAGCGAGGTTCCACTGTAATTCAAAACGATTAACAAATTTGATTCGCAGGTACTGTGTTACTACCAAAAAGTTTATACGTCTTTACCGGCTACTTCAGCTCTGTAACAAGGAGTATAATAAACTGTTTGGGGACTTCATGGGGGTAATATTGTTGCTACTGTTTCTGAGTTATACTTTTACAATTGCAACCATCATCAGGAGAAGATCCGACTTGCTATACATAGCTTTTCCGTATTTATTCATATTAGTAGGATTGCTCGTTGTCTCGAAAAAGTTATTCATACCAGCAGCCAAGGTAAACGAGCTATCCCAAGAGCTCCTGAGAATCTACATGCAGAAGGCTTCTGCAGAGTTAAGTATAACCGGAAAATCTTTGAGATCAATTCAGGTGAATATTGGATCTTTTTTCCCAATGAAAATTTCAACTGCCGTTGAATTTCATCGGTGGACATTCGACTACACGATTAATTTTTTGTTGATGTCGTGAAAATGATTTGTTTGAATAAAATCTCTAAAATTATTAAATGTGCTTGTTCCAAGTGCTAAATTAATAGTTTGCTAAATGTACTGGTGGTGCACAATCACATGTTATACATGAAAACATACAAACAAAAGTATTCCCATGTTCAATTCAGGTAGCTTAAATCATTATGTACAGCGGACTCTCGCTATAAGAGATCTCCATATAAGAGAACTCTCTCTGTAAGAGATCCGTTGAGCCCACATATCATACATAGTTATATGCATACGAGCTCTCTCTATAAAGGAATTCTTATATAAGAGACTGATTTTGGTGATTTATAGCTTTCTCATATAGCGAGAGTTCAGTGTATCAAATAAAAGCAAGTACACCGGACTCTCGCTATAAAAGATCCCCACAAAAGAGAACTCGGGCTAAAGATCCTTTGGGCCCGCATGCCATACATAGTTATATACACCAGAAGTTTTTATAACGGAATTTCTTTAAAAAAATAATTTTTGTGATTTGTAGCGTTTTCTTATAGCGAGAGTACATTAAGCATAAAATGTTCAAAAATAGCTTAAAACCGGATTCGCCATTATTTTGAATTTAAGAGTTAGTTATAAACATAATACAAAACGCAAGTGAAATACATTTAAAAGAGGCGAGTGTTCCACAAAAGTTTATTTACCAAATGTGTTTATGAATATTTAAAATTCCGTTGTATATGGACGTACCTATATCCAGGTTGGTTTGACAGTTTTAATGACGGAAGTACAGAAAATGTTGTTTACGTATTGTGCTTTAGATATCCTTGTCCCGCCCAGAAAGTGAATTTATAAAAGAGTTTAAATATTTAGAATAAAGAACTGCGACTAACTTTTCCACTTTGTACAAACAAGAATTTTCACAGAAAATGTTTTCCACAAAATGAATGGTTTAAATGGAAATAAATAATCAAAAGAAAAAATTTCTGTATAAAACGTTCAACTGTGGAAAAGTTTCATATTTGTATTTTAAGTAGAGAAAACGTATTTTTTTGTGGCTTCTATACGTAAATATGCTGAAACAAGAATCCGTCCAGCTATTAATTAGATTTTGCAATATCGGCAAAATCGTGGGAATTTCGCCATTGGAATACAATAAGAGAAGTCAAAAGTTTGAAGTAATGAAGTCACGTCCTAGGTGGATTTTATTTTGGTTATTTCTTTTTGGAAATTTCATACGACTCGCTTTTTCAGCTCAGGATTTTGTCCGGGCCCGGGCCACAAAAAACACGTCATTGCCGTTTGAGAATTATCTTTCACAATACTATGATGTGACAATGCGTATGACCTACTTAATAATGTCTACGTATTGTCTTTGGTACAGTCTGAATATTGCGAATTTTATAAACAGATTAATTGCATTGAATGACGTTTTCACAGGTGATCATCATGTTATAATTATTTCGATTTAACGTGGTTCCATTATATTCAGATTTAGACAGGGTAATTAATTTTATTTAAATGTAGATCAAGTTCTGATGTACAAGAAGAGCAAGAGACACAACGTAGTGACGACTATAAGTATTTTGATTTATATCAGCACATTTAACATATTTGGGGTTCTCCCGGAGAGAATTGTGTATTTCGCCAAAAATGTCGACCATTTGTTTGAAGAGCGCACTCAATTAGTAATTGTTGTGCTTTATTCTCTCAGTCAAGTATTTGTGGTTTCTTTTACGAGTTTTACTGCATTGTTGATTATATTCTCCATAATAATGTACGCCGCTGTAACAATTAAATGTTTTGAAGGTCTCAGGTCTGTAAATTTAAAAAATTCAAATTTCAAACTTTTTCATTGTGTTAGTTTTTTTAATTGCTGTTTAAAAAACGAATTTTTTAAATTTTTTCCAGATATTGCGTCACCACACAAAAATTTATGCATCTTTACCGTATGCTGCAACTCTGTAACACGGAATATAATGAGCTCTTTAAACACAATATGGGATTGTTGATGATGGGCGTCTTTTCCGGGTACATTCTGTCCATTTCCACGATCGTCAGAAGGAGCTCCGATTTCCTGCACATATTGTTCCTTTATGTGTTTGCACTGTGTGCATTCTTTGTGGTTTCGAAGAAATTATTTCTTGCGGCAGCACAAATCAACGAATTATCCCTGGAGCTTGTGAGAATTTACAAGTTAAAAGCTTCCGAAGAGCAAAAACAATTAGCGGAATCTTTTCGCAGTTTAAGCGTCGACATTGCGTCTATTTTCCCAATTAAAACTTCCACTGTCAAAGAGTATCATCGTTGGACGTTTGACTACACCATTTCCGTTTTGTTAATTAAGTAGAACTTATTCGCACAATAAATGATTATCTTTTCAAAAATATTGGCAAAATTACATATTGTCAAATCATTGTTGCAAGAAAAATATTTGGCACAAAGTTTAAGTGTGTGTGTGATGGCAGTATTATTATGAATTTGATGTAAATATACGAATTTTAGCGGAAGAAATAATTTTACTGTAACACTTGGTTACAACTGTCAAATAATTAATTCACAGTGTTAATGCAACCACTTGTCGGTAATAAGACAAACTAATTTGGTGAATAATGTTTATAAACATCGAGTAGAATCTCGTGGATCAGATAATTTGTTTATTTTGTTTATTTAGTTCGCAAAAGTTTATTATTAAATGTACATAATAAATTTCATACTACATAGTTTTACGTGGCATATTCTCAATTTTCAAAGTTTACGTATCCTTTCAAATAATTTATCCTTGACTTTTGGTACATGGCTGCACATATTACACGAATAAAACATTTATGTAATTCCCTGTAATTTATTTTACAGAAATTTTAACACCCGATTTCTTTTATTTCGTTAAACAATTACTGATTTCGTAAAAAGATATTAATTTCGCAGATTTTGTCCGACATTTTTGTGTGTCAGGGTCAAGTTTTACCAAGGTGAGAATACTTGCCGTTTTAAATAGTTCTCCATTTTTCGCAAAATCATTACCTTTACTAGGCGGTATTATTAAAATAATATAATTTCATTTGAGTGTCATCTGAACTTCGCAGAGAAAATAAAAATGATAATGTAAAGTTGAAACAGCTATTATATATATGAAACATTTAATCGTCGTCAAAAGAAGAAAAAGAGTATATATAATTTTGGGTCAATATGAAAGGGATACATTTTGTGGTTCACCGCAGTATAAAAAGAAACTTCCATAGAAAATGACTTCTCCGAAGCCCCAGCTACATAACCAATTATTTTAATAATAGCTCTTTTCGTATTAGTGATATCATATAAGCTCATTATCAAATTGTATGGAAAATGTTTTGAACTATTTCTCTAGTTTGTCAGACGGCATATAACGTACATACAACTTAGACAAATTTTACGACACCAGACATTTTTCCTGCGGAAATAGTTACTCAGATTTTGTAATATTTCGTTTACCACAATCCTTTACATTAAATGAAGACAATAAAACTCGAGTCAACTGGTTCAGCAATCATTAATGAAATTCTTTTCTTAATACCTTTCGTGAAATCTGCGACGAACAGCAGACCGCATACATAACACGTATTTTACAAATTATTTAATTTTTTACCAGTTCAAAATTGTTCCAATTAATTTGTACATTATTTAATTTATACATATTCTTTAGAAGCGTCAGGCAGCTCGCCTCTGTCCCAAGTATGTGGAATCTTCAATTATTTAGAATTTTTGATTTTTATTTATGTTTTTTGCGAATATTTTTCCGTCTTACTTTAGCTTAATATCAGTAGTATAATTCTAAATCAGTTTGTACTTACTTCTCGACTTAATTTTTGGTAATTTCAATACCAAACTGTTCTGCAAGAGCATGAAAATTGGCTCCAAGAGACGATCAACAATTCTACAATCCTCAGTCTATCTCTTATATCAGAACAATGAAAATAATTTGGTGCCAATACCCTTGCCTTGGCTTTTAACGAGTAAATTGACGTTTTGCACAATTTTACAGAAACTGTTAAAAGAAATATTGTTAATTGCGTTGGAATGTTTTGGCGACATTATGATATTACACACAAATTGTGTTAGTGGAGAGACATATGTGAACATCAGCTTTAAGCTAGAAACGAAAATGAACATTTCGATAAATTATATTTTTACATTGTAATTTGCTCTTCACTCATGATTTATTACATTTTTGAAAATTAATATGTATTTGTAATTAAATTTAATGAAATATAAGGTGTTGTTTTTTACTTTTGAAAATTTATATATTGCTGTTATTGAAAATAAAATGAGACGATATTTTTGGTTTAGGAAAATAACACGAAAACGTCATATCCATTTGCTTGATAAAAATAGTATCTATTTAGCTTACATAGAGGAGACTAATAATTAGGCAACGAAGATATACGATATAAACGAATTTAAACGGTGAAGGTGTCGATTTTTAAAATCAAGTGGATCAAAGCCTTGATATAAGCGGCAGCAACAAAAGCAATGATTAATAGCTATGATACGCAACAAGCAGCAAAGATTTTTAACTTTCCCAGCGTAGTTACGTGGGCAATGGCAGAAACATACAACTTGCGATGATCTAATTAGCTCAAGATTTTTTAATAATATGATTCGGGAATTTATTAGATTGGTTATAAAAACAATTGTTATTTTCAACAGTTGTGAATTTAGAGATTACAGTGGACTCTCCCTATAAGAGGCCTCCCTATAAGAGCATTCCCTCTATAAGAGCGTCTTTCCGTCCTCCCCAGCATATTCCAATGTTATTTGTGTTCCCTATAAAAGCATTCTCTATAGGAGCATTTCCACTA
>JAQGAK010003468.1:0-15074 GCA_034696945.1 Lipothrix lubbocki
TACTCCGGTCCTATGCTTGTACATTAGTACCGGAGCTCCTATTCCACAGCATTACTTCTGGCGTTGCTGCGTACTAACGCCCACTACTCTACTCGTGTGATCCAGATTCAAGACACAATATGTGGTATGATGTAGTATTTAGTATTGATGTAATGTGAATTTGCTGTTTTCAGCCTCGAAATGAACGGCGTTGCTAAAATCACAAACTTTTAGGATTTGTAGATTGTTGTGTTAAACTGACAGATTTTCATTTCAGAAATTTCTCACAGGAACAACGACACACGACTTGATCAAAACATTATTTTAAAAATAGATTCCATTTTTTCCACAGAACATATGCAAAAGAACTTGTTGAATGCGATCTGCATATAAGGCGAGCGCAAATAAAAAGTTTAGTGGCGTTGAAGTAATGCAAATTTCACCCTACCATGTGTTGCTAAAAGTTCATTGAATCATTTAATATTTGTTACAATGTGAATGCATGTACAAGATTTCCCCTCTATTTTACAAACTATTTGATAGATAATTTCTAGTTTTTTAATTGTTTTCCTTATATAGTTCCGGGAGAAACTTCACTTGATTTAAAATTTTTGTAAAATTTCGCGGATTTAGAATCGCTGCTATATTGGTTTTATTATTATGCCATTTTTATCTTACCTGTTTTGCCGATGTGAATTTTTTCTGTAAGAATATCTTGTAAACATACTTTCTTTTGGAGAAAGTTGACTGCATGAAAGTTTCGCTGCTAAAAAAACTTTCTCCTTTCCCTTGGAAGCTTTTACAGTACAAAAAATTACAATACACTTACAAAAATAACTTTACGAAGGCCTCGAGCTAAACGAAAACAAACCCATACACTAATTAGTATATAAACTTTATTTCATTCTAAAGGTTCAAAATCATTTTTCCATGTTAAAATTTCCTTGCGTTTATCCAAACTGATCTCTCTAAATTTTAAGTTCACTCATCATATAACATTTAAAATAAAACATTTTTACAGAAAATACTATATAAATACATATGTACATAGGTCAAACGTAAGCGTACTCAATGAAAATAAATATATATGTAACCCTAAAATGCCCCGTAGGTCATTAAAATACACAAAGACAAAGTTTCAATGGCAACAGCAGGGAAAACGTTCTTTTAGAATTCCGGCTACGTATCCTGACTGTTAATAAGTAATGCATAATAAGAAGCCTGGAAATACCAAATGGACTTGATTCAAATTGTGGGAGTTGTCATCATCAGCGGGTGGAGAAATAAATGAAGTGACTGAAAGACATGATTCTAATATAAATTCTTTATGCGAATACAAAAGTGCATTTGCATTTCGTTATGGCTACAATTTCGTTGCTAAATTGAAAGATTTCCAGGATTTGGAGAAACTGCTGCAAATGCAAACAAAATACCCTTACACTGCTAGAAATTGGTTGTAACATTGTTGTTGTTGCCATCAATTTTGACGATTATTTTCTCACATCAAGGTGAGAAAACGCTCTTTTGAATGCCATAAACCTTCGTTTTGTTTATCCGCCAGGTTTTCTCTAATAGACTGGGTTCCTTAAAAAATTTTATTGTTTCACATGTGCAAACAACAAAACAAAAATAAAGTGATCCATCAAATTCTTTACTGCGCTATGTCAAAGTAACCGTATTTTTTAAATGCTTTTACGGCGTATGCTTCTGCCCAGCTTGAATTGCGTAATGAGTGTAAGGTGTGGTTTGACAATATATGTATTATATGAATTTCCTGGGTGCAAAATGAAATTACTCCGACATTTCATAAGGACATAGAGTGAGTATAGTGATTATGACTTAAGAAATAAAAAGTAATGAAATATTCAAGCGAAGCAATGTGATGTAAAAATTTAAGACAGTTTTGATCAAACACGTAATTTTGTTTATTGAAGCTCCATGGATAACATTGAGGTTGGCAGTTCGCCCTTTAAATCGAAATATGTAATTATCGGCGTCAAGATTACCAACATTACCGCATTGTAAACAAAATTGTACAAGGAAAAAAGTGCCGATGAAGAAGACTTTAAATATGTAAAGGGCTTTATAATCACGCAAGCTATGAAAGGAAGCAAATTGAGCAACGGGAATAAAATGGTGCATAGCACAGGATACAATAAGTCGTTGAATATGGTCAGAGAGAAGGAAGCATTTCTGCGAGATAACAGCAAGATAAACGAAGCCTAATAAAAGCGGTCAGCTGCTATTTTACCTTTTGTGCAATCGAGTCTACGACCACGGAATAAATTCCACAGATATGCAAACACACAATTACCATGGAATATGAGCAGGGCTGGGAAATCGCAAAAAACAACACAATGACAAAGGCAAAATCGTGTCATCCCAATAGCTTAAATAAATTGTTAATACTGGACATTTAAACATTGCAAAATCTAAAGAATAAATTTTGAAAATCGCAAAAATGCAAAATGTGCAAAAAAAGCAATAAAATGCGAAATATTAAAAATCTGCTCAAAATTAAGCAAAATTTCAGGTTCCGACTTGTTTTATAAATTCTGGAACGAAATTGTGAATTTTAGTCAGAAAATGTAATTTTTTCAATGGTTTTTATCCATTTTAACCTTTAAAAGCTACTGAAAAGTGGAAAAATTATAGCTAACTGTGAAATAAAATTGGTGGATAAAAACCGCGAATCAGCGCGAAAATAGAGGAAAATTAGAAGGGAAAACATGACTGCACTTTTTCGACACAAAACAAATTTTGCTAGTTTTACATCTTTGAGTAAACATTAAAGACTAAGATACGCACTAAAATAATAAACGGCGCCGAAACTAGTTATTTGAAATCTTAAAACCAACTATCCATCAATATATTATGTATATAATATATTGAGATTTATATAATAATTAAAAATAATTCAAGTTTTTAAGGCCTCTGTGTTTTTACTCATGTTTTGCCTGATTTGCTCTTATCACTCTTTAATCATTCCTCAAATCTCGCTTGACTTTCCTGTCCAGAAGAGAAAATTACAAAAATCAACCATCGTCAAAAAACTTTAAATTAAAATATGCAGCAATGTCTAGTAATTTCCTAACACGACAAACAGCGACGAGGACTAGACCACAACATTTCTTTTAAACACCGTATTAATTTCTTTATCCAGCTATAAATACTTTTTGACAGCTCCAAATGTACATATATCCTGAGTAACCAAGTTTCAAGCTTCCTACAAATGTTCAACGCCGTTGAAGTAACGCAAATTAATGCCCGGCGATCTTTTACTAAAAGTTCATTAAATAATTATCACAATGTACATGCTAGATTTTCTTTCTTTTTCAAACTATAAGAACTCATTCCAGTGTTCTAAATCGCTCTTGCTAATATTTGTCAAGTTTTTTTTAATTAAATTGTATCCAAAATTTTTGGCAATAAAATACACTTGAATTAAGATACATGAAATTCTACGGATTTAGGACCGCCATTATATATTATCATTGCATTGCATATCTTCAGTCTTTTGCCGTTGACGATTGTCTCTGACAGAATATCTTGCATAGAACACTTTCTTTTCGAGAAATTTTCCCCACTTTTATTCCAAAGAAATAAATTCCGGCAGCTAACGCTTTCTTCTCTAAAGGCATTAAATCTTAATCCATATCGTGAATTTAATCCATTATGAAGAATTTCATCACATTTCGTCAGCTGAGCTGCACATCCCACAAAGGAAATCTCTAGTTTGGCAAATTCTTCATTACAATAAAATTATAGCCTTTTTTTTGCAATGCCGAAACCGGAACACTATTTTTAACGATGACTCACTTTTTTACAGTTTTTGACTTCAAAGACACATGAACACAAAGTTTCAAGGGCAAGAGCAGGGAATATTTTCTTTTGTAATTCCAGCTTCGTATCCTGACTGTTAATAAGTAATGCATAATAAGTCACGTGTCAATAGCAAATTGTGGAAGTTGTCATCAGCGGCTGTAGAAATAAATGAAATGTCTTAAAGACATGATTCTAATATAGATTTTGTGTGCGAATACAAAAGTGCAGTTGCATTCTCGCTGTGCTTGTAATCTTGTAATTTCGTTGATAAAGAAAACAATTCTTAGGTTTTGAAGCGAAGCTGCAAATACATACTTATTTACACTGTTGGAGACTGTTTTTAACTTTATTTTACCTTTACCATAAATTTTGACGATTATTTTCTCACATCACGGTGGGAAAAGGCTCTTTTGAATGTCATGAACCTTCGTTTTGCTCATCCGACAGGTTTTCTCTAATAGTCTGGCTTCCATAAAAAAAATTTATTGTTTCACATGTGCAAACAGCAAAACATATAGTGTCTATATATTACATTCTTTACTACATCCTGTCAAAGTAACCGTATGTTTTAAATACTTTTACGGCATATGCTTCTGCCCAGCTTTAATTGCGTAATGAGTGTGTAGGTTTTGTTTGACAAAATATTATATGAATTTCCCATATGCAAATGACAAATATGTAATATTAAATTTGATAAAAAAATAAAGTCATTAGTTTTTATGACTTGAGAAATAAAAAGTAATTAAATATTTAAGCGAAGCAATTTCTGCAATAATTGACTGCAGTTATGATCAAACACAACATTTTGTTCACACAAAACCCCACGATTTAATTTGTAAGTCTCCAATCAGGGGAAAAATGTAATTAGCGGCGTCAAGGTTAAAGAAAACAGAATTACCAACATTACCGCATTGTAAGCAAAAAAAATTGTACAATCAAAAAAGTGCAGGGGAAGAAGACTTTAAACATGTAAATAGCTTTGTAATAACGCAAGCTAATAAAGGAAGCAAATTGTAGCAACAGCAATTCAATAATGGTGCACAGCACACAGGATATATTCAATAGTTGGATGGTCAGAGAGAAGGAAGCTGCATTTCTGCGAGCTAACAGCAAGATAAACGAAGCCTAATAATAGTGGTCAGCTGCTATTTTACCTTTTGTGCAATCGATTCCATGAACACGGAATAAATTCCGCAGATATGCAAACAACATTGCAAACACACAATCACCATGTAATATGAGCAGGGCTGGGAAATCGCAAAAAACAGAACAAAATGACAAAGGCAAAATCGGGCAATCCCAACAGCTTAAATTGTTAATACTTGACATTTAAACATTGCAAAATCGAAAGAATAAATTTTTAAAAGCGCAAAAATGCGAAATGTGCAAAAAATAGCAAGAAAATGCGAAATATAAAAAATCTCCTTAAAATTAAGCGAAATTTCAGGTTCCGACTTTTTTTTATAAATTCTGGAACGAAATTGTGAATTTTAGCCAGAAAATGTAATTTTTTCAATGGCTCTTATCCTTCAAACATCGAAAAGCTTACTGGAACTTGGAAAAAGCTATAACAAACTGTGAAATATAATTTGTGGATAAAAACCGCAAGTGAGCGCGAAAATAGAGGATAAATTAGAGGGGGAAATGTGAAAACATGACTGCGCTTTTTTGACGCAAAATAACGTCTGCTACTATTTTTTCCCATAATGACCTAATATAATGTGGTACGCACCAAAATAATAAACGGCATCGAAACTACTTATGTAGTTATTTGACATTTTAAAACCAACTATCCATCAATATATTATGCATCTAATATATTGAGACTTATATAATAATTAAAAATTCTAGTTTTTAAGGCTTTTGTGTTTTTACTCCTGTTATGCCTTTCTTTATCCAGCTATAAACACTTTTTGATAGCCCCAAATGTACATATATCCTGACATTTCATGATACCAGCCTCCTACAAATGTTCAACGCCGTTGAAGTAACGCAAATTAATGCCCGGCGATTTTTTACTAAAAGTTCATTAAATAATTATCAAAATGTACATGCTAGGTTTTCACTATTTTTCCAACTATCAATATTCATTCCAGTGTTCTAAATCGCTCTTGCTAATATTGTCAAGTTTTTTTTATTAATTTTTATCCAAAATTTTTGCCAATAAAATACACTTGATTTAAGATACAATGTCGTTAAAATTCCACGGATTTAAGAGCGCCATTATATATTATAATTGCATATCTTCAGCCTTTTTGCCATTGACGATTGTCTCTGACAGAATATCTTGTATTGTATAGAACACTTTCTTTTTAAGAAGTTTTCCCCACTTTTATTCCAAAGAAAGAAATTCCGCCAGCTAACGCTTCCTCCTCTAAATGCATTAATGCATATCGTGAATTTAATTTATTGTGAGGAATTTCATCACATTTCGTCAGCTGAGCTGCACATAATTACAAAGGAAATCTCCCAAATTCTTTATTACAATTATAACCCATTTATTGCAATGCCAAAACCGGAACGCTATTTTTAAAGCTGACTCACGTTTTCACAGTTTTTGACTTCAAAGACACATGAACACAAAGTTTCAAGGGCAAGAGCAGGGAATATTTTCTTTTGTAATTCCGGTGTCGTATCCTGACTGTTAATAAGTAATGCATAATAAGAAGCGTGTCAATAACAAATTGTGGGAGTTGTCATCAGCGGGTGGAGAAATAAATGAAATTTCCTTTTTTTACAATGGGAACATGCTCCAGCTGTGATTGAAAAAACAATGAAAACAAATTAATAGTTTCATTTTTTTTTAAATAATAATATTTCGTCATCATAGAAATGCAAAAATCCAGGAGGTAAATTTATAATGTTTAATAAAATTAATTTTACTTAACGCCGTGTGAACTTTTTCCAGTGTTTTGATCGTTAAAAGTTGTGGTATATCTTCGGTATTTCTTCATGGACATTAATTCCATTCGCAAATCATCAACACTTCATGATATTTAAAATTGGGTGGTTTGATGGAATCGTGGGAACGTTTAAGTAAATAGATTTGTGCAGAAAGAATCCTCAATCCTACCAACAATTTTTGCACCAAACTTTAAAAAATTGAGAATATGGGAATAAAAATGTTTTTTTATCAAAACTACCCTGCAACCTTGAACTCCAAACACTTGAAAGTGAACTTGTAACATAAAAACTTCACGTCCATACAAAAATAGAGAACCGGATAAAAGAGCTTTCTCCTCTTAAATCAAGCCTCTCAAAGAAAAATCCCACATCCCAGCTTCACAATACTATTTCTCCTCTATTGAACCCCGGTAGTACGAGTGGAAGCACGGAGATTAACAAGGACACAAGCTACAAAAGTTATGTGCTCTCATGAACTCTTGATTTCAAAATGGTTACATGGGGAGTCGAACAAGCTTGAATTTATTCCAGTAACTAAATCTAAAATTCACATGTAATAGTACAAAATTTGTTCCAGCTTTCCCTGCAATCACACGGCGTTCATTCCACAAATTTATTCCCTCACATTATGAAAAATAGTTGCTGGGTTTCCCCAGAATAAAAATATAAAAATTCACTGAGAAAGTATGTAAAAGGACATCCGATGTAGTAGACTAATAATTTACTATTCGATTAGCCAAAACTACAATTTTTAGAGATATTGTGAGGCCAAACGGTCGCTGCTATCAATGAATCTTACACCGAATGACGGAAATTTTCTTGGGTACGTATGAAGACTATTTTATCGTCCAGGTTACCAAGGAAAAAATTCCAACAGGAATATAACTTTTTCTATAAATCTCATTTTCATTGAAATCACATTTAAAACTTGTATGTATATTAAAAATGTATAGTTTTACCTATATATGAATATTTTAAACGTATTTTTAACACAATAATGTAAATACGTTGACGCCATTATGTATTTCGTCCGGCTGTCTCGCCCATAGCTGAAGTGACTTAAATTCGTTGTGCTGGCCCGGCATTTCACGACAAATAAAGGTAGTATGGTCTGCCAACTCTGCAAGTTTTAATTAGCACAATATTATATGAAATTTCTAAAATTTCTGAAATAATTAATCCGAAAATCTATAATGAACTAGTTAGATGTGATTATGACTTTCAGATATGAGTACTAGATATTGAGAATATTTAGAACAGTCATTCCTAAGCGACCAAAACAAATTCTTCCTGTTTTATGAGAGCATCAGCGACCTTACGGGCAACGTGGACCGGAAATAAAAATGTAATAAACGGCGTCAAGATCAAAGGCAACAGAACTACCAATATCCTTGTAAACAAGAATTTTTGATTGTAATTTACATCGAAGAAATGCATATTGAGAATGCTTAAACCATGTGCACGGCTGAAGTATATACATATAATAACGCAAGCTAAGAATGTAGGGAAATTGTGGCAACGGATAATTCAATTGTGCGCTGCACAGAAGATCTTCAGTCGTTGAATGGCCTGAGAGAAGAAAGGAGTAGGAAATTAGACATGTGAATTCGAGCTTCCATGTCTCCCTAAGCAATTCACTTTTTATATCTTTTACTCCACTTTGGTCAGTATTTTACCAAGTTTTTATTGAATTAAGTATCCTTTGCTGTTTTTTAGTCCTTCCACAAAAGCACAGGGACGTAATACGGATTTAAGTAGAACCTTTAGCCAAACAGTTGTGGAAGCAGTTTCGATCGTAAAATTTAGAATCGGAATAGTTAATAATTAGTGAGATTTACCCATCTATTTAACATTAAACAACTTTCGCGTATAAAAACTCCAGCAGAGATTGTGCGAGATTGATGTAAAGTAAGCAGGTGCTTGAAAAGCATAAGTCAACAAGATTTGGGTCCAACTCAAGTCATCTGCCAGCTTCATTAACAGTTACAAATTTTATTATCGGCGTGAAAATATTTAAGATTATTATTAACATAAATTGTTAATCAATCTTGGTAGGACTATTTAAAAATTAAGCATTATTGAATCAACGAATTAATTAATAATTAAAAGAAAAATATTTAAGACCGTTTGTAAGCAATTAGGTAAAAATAATTGAATACATTTTGTAAAGGTTAGATTTTTAACGTATAACAAGAAATATTAGAAAAATAAATTTTCATTGTTTATTTATTAGCAGATCCAATATGTAATGCAAGAGTTCACACGTACGGGATGCACTTCATCACTGAGATCGAGAATGGGGACGAGGATTTTACCGGTACCATGCTCCTAAAATATTTGTAACTCTTGAGTGGTAGGGTTATGGACTTGGGTAATATTTTTTAGTGCTTCAATCAGCATTCTTATTTGTGATATATAAATATAACATTACATTTTTATGCTGTATTTATTTAGCAATTAAAATAGTATATTTTATTTAATCTAAGATTTTTAATTTTTAGTATTGATAAACTGATTTTAAACCTTTTGTTCTCTTAGACTTTACCAGGCGATGGAGGAAAAAGTGGAGAGTGAATGGGATGAGTCATATTAATAATAATTACAATAAATCTATTATATCATATATAAAACAAATGCGGGAGAGGAACGGGAATTGACCATACAGGTAGAGCAGCAAGTTCAAGAAACTGTTCTTACATAACTTGAAACTATATTTTTATGGTATTCGAACTCATGTGTAGTTAACAATTAAAACTAATTTCCCACTTGCTGCATTTCTGGGAGCTAAAAATAAGATAAACCAAGCCCCACAGATGCTGACAGCTTTTACCTTTTTATGGAATTAATTCTATGAATCGAGAATAAATTTAACATAAATACCTACAGATTCCACGAAAATAGCTTGGATTCAACAACGAGAACTGTCTTACGCAACACGCGTAACAAAAATTATAAACAGCGCCCAACCTATTTAATTTATTTGAATTCTCAAATCAAAACCAATCGTCAGTTAGTATTGTATGTAGTTATATTATAAGTACATACTTGTGTATATAATAAAGATTTACACCACTTTATGACAACGTAGTTCAGCCTAATCCGATGGAAATTCCGTACGAACTTAAACGTTTGAACTGGAAAGAATTGGGACTCGTTTCCCTTAGTGGTGTTTACTCCAACATTATTAATAGGGCTGGGACCATTTCGCGTTTTTAACCCTAAAAATTTCGCAAAATTACAGTCCATTTTTCGCGGTATTTCGTAAAATCGATGACAAAATTTCGCGGTATTTCGCGATTTTGATTCACAGTTTTTCAAGTTTCTGTTTATTCTGGCTTTATTTTGCGGTTTTTAACATTCATTTTTACAATTTTTAACAAGTTATTTGCAATTTTGAGCAGTTTTTAAAGCCAAAAGTAGATAAAAATAATTTAGGAATTTATTTTTCTGGCTAAAATTGACTTTTTTGTGCAACAAGTTCCAAAAAAAAGTTGTTGAATATCAAATTTCGCGGTATTTCGTGGAAATTTTGTATATTTCACAGTTTTTCGCGTTTTTATACTATTTTTCGCGCATTTCGCGATTTTCAAATTTAATTTTTTCATTTTTGGAATGTTCGGATGTCCAATAAAACTATTTACCCAGCCGGGAATACTCTATTATGAATCTTCAACTTTATCGTGTTTTTCGCGATTTCCCAGCCCTACATATTAATTTACCGCTCTGTATTGACATACATTGAATCCAAAATAAATATTATATTTGTTATCCTTATAATGTATTAAATCAGCCGTGCGAAAAAATTAAGTTTTTATTTTAGCCCTAAAGCAAATAAAATATAAAAATTACACGAGTTTTACTTTCATTTAATTAAATACATATGCTCAATTAAGTCAATAATATGTAATAGATATTCATTATAATTTTACGAGGCATCAGATATTGGAACTCGAAATAAATTCTAGGAAGTTGAACGTATGTGAATATTCAGCTAATTAGCTAATAAATTAAAATCATATAAGAAAATCCTTCGAATATCCGGAATTAATATAAAAAGTTGCCGACGTCGATTGTGATTCACGAGGCGGGCAGATGAAAAAATGTAAAAAGTCTTTAATCAATACACATTTATCTATTTTAAGAAAGCTCTCCTATACAATGACACACGTCGCTCTCGCTTCGTGCAGCATAGGAAAATTGATTATCCCCATAGAGATACAGAACTGGTGAATATTATGATGAATTTAAGTGCATGTGATCTTGCTGGAAGATAGCTTTCTTGGTAAATGTTCTATGTATAAGGGAGAAATTGCTGTGTGTATCTGCACATATTATGTGAATTTAAGGCATATTTCTGTGGATATATAAATCTGATGCTAGAGTATACAGACAATATACGGCGTACATAGAAAATAATCAACTTTCCCTACAAGATATTTCGAGAGAAGTACTTTAACACATGACAACGGCAGCAACATACATTACAGAAATTGGGGATTAAATAATAACTAAAAGTACACGGAGTATGCCGGCTATAAAGTCGATGTATCATTTCCCGGCCGTAATATTACATATGAGAGGTGTTTCCATGCAATTTACAATATTTTTTATTATTAATTTATTTTTATTTATTATTTTAACTAATCCAACTACTTATATAACTACTCATACATGATATAATCAATGAAAAGACATACAACTATCTACACAGTTGCTTTAACCAAAGATATGCTAAATAAACGGGATAGTAACTTTTGCATTCTGAACTTTAAACATAATTGAAGTCATTCATATATGCATTTGAGCAACTAGGAAGATAGTTATATTTTCCTTTTCAACAATAATATAAGTATAGCAATATGAGAAATTCTACATGTAGTATATACATTTATTATATGAATTTGTTTTATCTAAAAAACTTATTTATAATTGGTATATTTATTTATAAATAGGAAAGGGATACACATATATGAAGAAATCGTCGTCGTCCCATTTTTTGTGTACACAACACACGCACGCAGTAGTAAAGGTATTATTGCTCAAAGCTCAAATCAAATTATTTAGGTTTTAAAAGGGAATTAATTCATCCCGTCCGTGTGCATAGAAAAAGATACGGGCTAATTCAAAGAGAGGGAAGCAAAGAATGACGAGGGTTGATATTATTATACATATACATATATATTTATACAGATACTACAAAAAAGATGATTCCGTCAGGGCACAAAACTGCGGGCTGGGCTGCTTCAGAAAGGGAAGATAAATAAGTTTGTGGCTGCTGCCTATAAGGAAAATAATGTGTTTTGATAAGGAAGTCGAGTGCATACCTTTGGTGGTAAATCCTGATTTAGTATTTTTACAGCATTACATATATGTAAACGATATATATGTACATACTGCATATCATACACGCTATACAGTTCTATTATATATTTACACACTAAAGTTCTTTTATGTAGTTACACGCTATGTATATAAATGCGCTATATTATACTTTTCTATATTTTATATATTTATACCCCCATTATACATTTTATATATCAACGGAGAAAGAAAATTCTTTGAGAAAGCAGAAGAAGAAGACGGAACTGAAGAGGGAAATATTTTGGACATGTTATAAGTATATATGGATCGCTCTTTACTCATTCCCCCCGCTCCAGGCGTAAACATAGTTTGTGGATGGAGGAAATATAAGTGAAGGATTCCTGTAGTATGTACATATATATAAAAATGAATATGTTTACACAGTGGGTAGATTTAGATACAACATTGTGGAGTTGCGGAGAGATACGTTTTTGCGGGGGATGTGGGACCATTTTCTGTTTTTATTTTATAATGTATGTACATATCATCGGTGGAGATGCAAAGTGGGCTATCTTCTTGCGAACCTAAATGCAAAAAGAGGTATCGTCTTGCTAACCTACATGCAAAGGGAGATATCGTTTTTGTGAACCTAAATGCAAGAAGAGATATGGAGATAGCCCAGTTTGCATCTTCACCATTGACGATACTTAGATATCAACTGTGTTGTAGTACAGCGTAACGTTTATGCTGTAGTGCGTAAAATTCAGCCGCACAGGTTTTTTTGTAGAAGAACGTATCACCTAGAATTCCAATGTATTTTTAGGCGAATAAGTGTATATATGTTAGGAGATTCCACAGTTAGTAATAGTTGACAAAAGTAAACAACACGAGTATTTTCAACGCTGCTATGACGCAAATATACAAGAAGGAGGTATATGCAACAATATTGGTTGTATATGTGTAGCTGTTCCCATTGTGTGGTTGTAGTTGTTGTATGGTAGAACGTATTGTAGTTGATTCCAAAATCCAAATTCACACACTGGAATCGAAAAGTGGCATTTGAAAAGTCGATGGATTTGATGTCTCTCTCTCTCTCTTTCCCACTCCCATAAGCTATTCCTGCTGTTTATCGGCTCTGCGGTCACATCACGAGAATGACGATTTGCGGAACTGAAAAGGGAAAAAACATATACAAAACGTAGACCATGAGGAAACAAACTTACTGGAGTATGCTTTGCGATAAGAAAACAACCACGCTGTTATTGCTGCTGCTGTGGTAGTTGTTGTTATATCGTTTATGTAAGTATACATACATATATCTATAGTACATTATATATGGAATCCACTATACTCGAGATTTAATATACTATAGTGAAGGGAAGGTTGACTCGCCATTGCTGCTGAGCTGTCAGTCAAAAAATTCTTAAAACCTCAAAACGTCTGTCTGCTGTTTATCTTTTAAAGGACTTGGTTGATCGTGTTGGGAAATCCTGAAGAATATTCCGTAACACCGTCGATACGTCGGCCATGCAATTTCGCGTTATGTTACGACGTGTGTGTGTGTGGTAAATTTGGTAAAATATGTGTAATACATAAGATGTTTTGCTGTTTGCTGGTGATACGACACACATACGGCCAGGATATTTAGCGTTTTTTGCGGATTAGTTTCTGTAATAAGTTGTAATATGGTTTTGCGCTGTTTTTGCAGCAAGGTTCTTTGCTTTTTGTGTCACCATCTTTCGTTTTTTGTACCATGGTTTGTCGGTTTTTGCATCATGATCCTTCGTTTTTTGTACCATATGGTTTGTCGGTTTTTGCATCAAGGTTTTTCGGTTTTGTTATATTATATTTTTCCGAGGTTACCGCTGCTCTTTAGATTTTTCGTTCCGGTAGGAACGCGTGCTTTATTATTATGTTTAGTTGTTTAGATTAGGTTTTGGTACAAGGTTTGGACAAGATTTCCCTACAGTGCGGCACTACAACAAGTCGTATTTTCCTCGTTATTTTTCCGCGTTTGGAAGATTGCATAAGATCGTTGTTGTATGTCTAGCACAATCATTTTGCTGCTGTGCTGTTTTAAATATGTATGTGCACGATGTTTTACTAAAAAGTTATGTGGAGAACCATGCGAAGCGTTGCTGAGCATCGGGCTCTGATGCAAAAGCTTTTTACATATGTAAATACATTTACGTTACTATAGTAGCTACTTATGTTCTGTCACGTTGTGCCGTCGTCGTTGTCGCCAACAACGCCAAGAGGAGGAAAATATATATCCACAGAGAAATTTCCGTATCTCTGTTCCGGCTTGGTGGAATCTCTAATAGACTAAATTTCTTCACTCGCTCTCTACGAGAAGGCTGCTCTACGAAACGAAACTCAATTTTTTTCGGGGTGCCAACAAAATTCTTGGGTCGTAATTTCAAACTGAATCGGGTATAGTGTAGTGCAAATATGTATTTATGCATTATAGTAACCGTTTCCAAACTTTTGCTTCTCTACACTATCCTGTATATCTGGATCCCGTTTCGCTTTTTATCATTCATCATCTCCTTTTTCTCGTACAGTTACGGGCTTCCCCTGATCTTTCCCGTTAAGGAGAAAGCGATCCGAGTTTTGTAACTTCCAAAAAGCTATTTAATTCAGGAATCCTGTAATGTTACAACAAGCTAAAACCAATTTTGCAAACATGTAAACGGATTTGTGAAACTTGAGCAAAAATGTGGTGTCTTATAGTTTGAAAACGAAAATATAGTATAAACTGTAGCAGTGGCTGCTGGATGGAGCATCTCGAAAGTAACGTCAGGGAACATGCCTAGATTATATAATCGTCGTTGAAGTGGCAAATATAATTATCTCCACAGTTGCTAAAATGCAATAAGAATGACTACAGCTCAGAACATTATTTTTAAAGTTCAGAATGCAAAAGTGACTATCCCGTTTATTTTAGCATATGCAAAGACACTGATGCGGTAGTCACTGTGAATATTCCCCCTTTCTACAACATTACAACAATAAGACTCATCAGCAGTAGAGGTTTCCATAGCAACAGCGGGATTTTGCTTCCC
>JAQGAK010003469.1:0-15074 GCA_034696945.1 Lipothrix lubbocki
TAAATACAAAATAAATACAAAATAAATACAAAATAAATACAAAATAAATACAAAATAAATACAAAATAAATACAAACTTCTTAACCAAAATAGCTAAAATTCCACTGAAGATAACTTATTAGTAAACATGGAAATGAAACACGAGACATGCGGTGCTGCATGCTGAGTCAATGACTTACTGTTTTCCCACCTTTTTTGAATACTGGTTTATTCAAGGACTCAAGGCAAGGACACTTTAACAACAAGACAGGTTAGGCAAGAGTTGAGTATATACAAGAGTATTGAGAAAAACATTAAAAACAAGAATATCTATCTGCACAACATTAAAAATAGGACAATAACCATGGAACCAGTGAGCAGTGGCATTGGTTTGGTGACTTCCAAGCTTGAAAAGGTAATAATGAATGATTTTTAGGCATTGATACTTCGAAGACGATATAATTATTGTTTTATTTTCATTCATTTGCTGTTCTGCAATTTGTATATCATAATACATATTGAAAATTGTTCCGTTATTGCAATCATTTATGTAAACGTTTTTTAAGGTTATAAATTATTGATTTATATGTACACACTCAGGGCATTTGAAATTTTACAAATAACAATTACAATAAGTAATTTTACATTTTCATTGGAACCATCAGGATCAAATCTGAGTGTGCCAGGGTAAAACTTTAAGCATTGGTCCATACAAAAGATAAAAATTATCCTTATTCAGGGAATTGACCATCGTTTATATGTACAGATCGAATTCATCATTTTATCATCATTTCTCTTATAAAATACAGGATTCCTAGCGAATAATAAATGCGAATCATTATAAAATACACTTTGGATACGAATGGCTTCTTTTACCATTTTACCATAACGTTATTTCCACGTAACCCGTTACAAAAATGACTATATTAACATATTTTATTTAAATACCAATTTCTTACAATTTTACTTTTTTAAATAACACATATCTTAAGTAGGTGCGATTATGTGTAAGATTAATTATTATATAATTTCGTAGCTTTCGAAAACAACTTATTTATCGGCAAGGAAGGATTTTAAATTATTATTATTTAAAATATTGGACTGCTGATTTTGGTATTGATATTTGTATCTAAAGACGCTAATTAATTGACTAATCTGGTTTTGTTTTGATTTCAGATTTTGGTTTCAGAGGCGCCTGAAGTAGATGTCGAATATTTATTCCAGCACGTATTTTCAATTCAATTGGTAACCTTTTACACTAGCAGACTATACTTTTTGTATCACTGTTTGCATTTCGAATTATTAATTACCAAACTAAATTAAAAATGTATGTCGAGCCTATTTTAAGACTTTCACAGTGAGGGGAAATTTTGTGAAAAAGGGCATATTTTCAGAGAAAAAGGGCACATTTTGTAGTGTTTCTAATAATCAGCGCCAAGGGCCTTATGTAATTCACATCTGCTATTATTGCCGGATTTCAACAATCTTTTACAATAAACAGGATCATAGTTTTGTTTATTTGTAAGGCTTGGGAAATATATGTGAGGGCGCAAGCAAGAGGAATCTTCGTTGAAGAAATTTTTGCATACGCGAGACGTTTGACAAGGATTCGCAGATTCAGCAATGAATAAAGTAGATATTCTGGGAGAGAATTGTTTTGTTATTTATTGTTAAAATCCGTCGAGAAGTGCAGAAACTCGTAGCTTAAAGTGAAAACAAAGGATTTGGCATGTTTTTAAAATGTTCTCTAGATTAGGTTTTTGGGCAACCTGTATAACAAATAAATCAGTAGTACAAATTTAATTAAATCTTTAAAATCTTAAAATAAACTACTGACTAACTTTAGTTTTGCTACATTTCGTCTAATAGGGTAAAAAAATTTGCACGAAATATATCTAAAAATATATGAGTAATCAATTTTAGCTCCATTATTACACAGTGTTGGCAAAATGAAAACCTGTTGTTTTTGCCCGTTCTGCTGAAATTGCCCTGTTTATTCATTTTATCGCGATTTCTTAACCTTATACGCTAATAATAAATGTGAATACACATTCATGTTTTAAATTCGTCTTAGAGATCATAAGTCTTGTTGTAAAGTGCCCCGCTGTTCCTCTTTGCTTACATTGCATTCGACACGATTTGAATTTCCAACATTAAAAGAGTAAAAAGTGGGGGTATATAAAAGGGCTAGGGAGGAGCAAAAGGGCATTTGGGGAATTTTTTGGGCTGCGGGGAAAAAATTCCCCCCCCCACTTAACATGTTAAAATAGGCTCTACGGTAGAGTCAATTAAATGAAATAAAATATTGGAAGTATTAATTTAAAAAAAATATTTTTGCCTTTTGACTCAATATGAATTATTATCAATTGATAATAATTTATCAATTATTTAATAAAAGTATTTTCGTAAATCAAACTACTGCATGAGAGGAATTATCAAACACAGCACAGATTATAACCTTTGTTAATATGTATACTTTTCCAGATCTTAAAGAAAATACTCCAAAATCTGACTACGCCAGATCTCCTGCAAAGTTCCTTGGTCAGCAAGCAATGGTGTTATTTTTGCCGTGAACTTCTCCGTGAACGATATTGTCCAGTTATAATAAATGAAACCGAAGCATGCTCCAAACTGGTGGAATTTGTTGACGTCTTGAAAACCTCTGATGATTTCCCATTTAACAGTCTAGCTATAACAATTCCTACACAAGCACCTTTTAGGCACGAGCACGAGATCATAACATCTAACAACACATGTGACATGATTCACAATCTAAAACCTGGAGATGTTGAAAATTTTGAATTGAAAAGCTTGTCCCTTCAGCTCTGCAGCGTCAGCTATAACTGCGGCATTTGCCTCAAAAGAATTCGACTGATCCTCGCAGAGAAGGCTTCGTCATTGGAATGTCTAAGTTTCGACATCAACTCCAAATCAGAAGATCCGTCTCTGTTGGAGGATTTAAACATCATTAACTTCAACAAGGGACCCTCGCTACCCAAACTCCGACGACTTTCATTTCCTTACAGAGCCCCGAAAAATTTTTCCTGTCCGGAAAGCTTGATGGCGAAATTTATACAAGCAGCACCCAATGTGCATGAATTGTTTGGAAAATTTGAATGCACAATGCTCCCCTCAATATTGGAATCCAAGCTGACGCATGCCATGAAAGAATTTTATTTTGTGGCATCAAGGCCTTTCCTAGACATGTCAATGAAATTAGCACAGTTAGCTCCAAAATTCCAAATACTTTTGATTTCTACCGCATCTTTGGGTACCATAGCGCATACACGGATTACAGAATGGAACATTTATCAGACGACGCAATTAGATGCAATTCTCTCGTTAATCCTAACCAGTAGTGCACACAGTTTGGAAAGATTCGCCATTCATCAATTTGATCTCATCAGGTTGTCGACATTAGGGATTTTGACAGTTTTGAAGAATGTCAGGTACTGCAAAGCATTGTTTGTTCCTGAAATTGACCAAAGCGAAGGCTATTTCACGCTAAACAAAATTGATTGGGAAAAGTATTTCCCGAATTTGAAGATAGTCGGTTTTCAGATATGCGCGAGCATCCCGGAGCAGCACGAGTATTTTTTGAGCGACTCGTTCAGAAACAGACGCGAAGAATTTACTTGCGGGAGCGTTACTAAATTTATATGGAGTCAAAACAACCCGGGGACACCTGACCTGGACCTTGCTAACTTTTTCAAAAATCTTACCAGCCTTTTCCCTAATGTTGTCGAGTTTACATTGGACAGCAAGCATGGTTTTCTTGAATTTTTTGGAAATATTTCTACAGTATGGGAACGCTTGGAGTGCATACGCTTAGTTAAACTGGATTGGAGAACCTTGCAAATATGTGATTCCCTCTTCTGTGGAATTTCCGTTGACGAGTACCAACATTTGTCAGAGAATGTTCAACATCTGGATAACTTGCACATTGTCCCACAACAATTTAGTTTATCCGATTTAAAATGTACATTTCATTATCCAAGTTTCTACACTTTTTTAATTTAACAATTTATTTTGGTTTTTATTACCCAAACAGCGTTTTTTATTTTACAGGTTTCAAGAAACTGGTCCTGAAATTTAAACAGCACTATTGTTTTTACGACAATGGTGCACCAATGGAGATGCCACTCTGGTTAAGTAGTGAATTGTGTTTTAAAAGAAATCCAAATCTGGAGGTGGAAGTGTACCATGACAAATGTCTGCCTGAAGACAAGACTGATTGTAGTAAGACTTAAAATCTAAATCAGCTGCTTTCTTTATTTTAAATTTGTATTTAAAATTTGTATTTTAAATTTGTATTTAAAATTTGTATTTAAAATTTGTATTTAAAATTTGTATTTAAAATTTGTATTTAAAATTTGTATTTAAAATTTGTATGTAAAATTTGTATCATAAATGTTTGTTTTTCTAGGATTTTCCTTCGAATGTCTAAAGCCAGTGGTCAAGATTTTTAAAGAAAAGGATTATGATGTTGGACCTTAATTCATGAATTGGCAAAATAGTGGTTATGAATGTACCTCATGCTGTGAATAATATTTAAATAATTACAAATAATATTTATTACACGTATTTACGGAAGTAATGAAAAAAGTTTTCAAATGTAGTAGAAATCATTTCGGGAAACAGAAACTTGTGTTTTTATAAAATTCAGATCTACATTTGTTCGCACCCGTTTCTTATATTCTTATGGAGGTACTTCAAATTAGTAGAATATTAATCGCACAATAAGATTGTTTTGTACATAAATTTTTTAACCATTGACTTGTTGTATTAAATGCGAATCGCGAAAATTTAATTTGAGTGATAGAAATGTTGGTTGAAATTGAAATGAAATACTTGGAGGAAAAATCACGCAGACAGTAATAATTGTATCACCTGTAGTGTATTGGAAATGGTGAAAATATTATTTTAAATATTAATAATGAAAAAATGAATTATGAATTTTAACATTACTATGCCTCTTATGCCTGTATGCTTTTCTAGAAAACCCTTACAAAATTATTGGCGTTACAAACAGAATATTATTTAATAACATCTAATATTTCAAATGAAACACACATTAAATCAAATCTTTGAATTCGTATAGTTTACGTATATACGGATATAGATAACATTTTATTTGTAAACATTTATAATAATGTTACATCATATAATTATATATACTCTTGTTGTATCGTATATCGTCAGATTGCTCTCCCGAAACTCATTAACCACCGTAAGAAATATTGCGATAAAACAGAAATGGGAAGAAATAGAAATGAAGACCTAAAATAATTTATAAAAGTTACCACAATTTATCCTTATTTTATAAACCGCAATTAAAATCATAAGGAATTTGCACAGAATCCTTGAAATACTTAAATAAATGAGAACGTAGCATAACGTAATTAAATGAAATTCTCGATTCCTCTTCGAAAAGAAGGAAACTAGCAACCAAACGTGATTATTCAAATACTTAAAGCAGTGAATTTTAAACAAATTGCAAATGCCCTTGAAAATTGACCTTAAAAATTAATTACTTGACATTAAAATACCTCCAAATGTACCGACAACCACACTTAATACAATCTTCCTAATAATCCGCAAAACCAATAACTAACTCAAATATAAAACTAAAACTAAAAAACTAGCACGATTGTTTTCAGTTAGCAAAATGAAGACATCTCACAATTATAATACTAATAAATAACACAATTATAACAAACGACTGCGATCGTAAGATAAATAAAAAATTTGTACGGTACATAAAACATGAATTTTGTGCACTAAATTAACGTGTATGGGACAATCATAATTAAAACAAGTGAGATAATTTCGGAAATTAAAACCATATTTCCATAGAAAATACAATATGTTAATTTTCTTAAATCTTCTTATTCTAAATAAAATCCTAAATATAATCCGAAATTAAATCCGAAATATAATCCGAAATAAAATCCGAAATATAATCCGAAATTAAATCCGAAATATAATCCGAAATTAAATCCGAAATAAAATCCTAAATATAATCCGAAATGATATCCTAAATATCCCAACAATCTTAATAAATAAACATCGGGGGTGTCACTAATCCGAGGATCCTCCTTCATCCATGCCGGAGTCGTCGTCCTCCTCGGAAACTTCTTCATCACACAACTCTTCTTCACTGCCCGATTCAGGTTCATGCGTTCGTAACACTTCCACTGCCTCCTGGACATTCACGCGTGGACCGTTCATTATCATGTGGAAACTGACGTTACGTGGGTAATCCACGTCTACTGGGAGCATCTGCATGATCGAAATTGACAAATTAATATTTTCTTTTAGAATACATTTTTAATTATTATATATATAATACAATACACTGTAATTAATTCGTTACTGTTTGGACCTACTTTTTGAATATTTTTTAAATCATTTTTTAAATCAGATATACTTTTTCTACAATAATTGTTATTATTAATTATTATTATTCTTAATTTAATTTAGACTGAATTTTTAAGTTATACGTGGAACTAAATCAATGATTTTTAAAATAACGGACATTAACTAGAATAAAAGTTTTATTCTCACCTTCGGAGTCAATAGAAAATACTGAGGAGTTTGATGTCCTCTAGCTAAGTCACACAACAATGCAAAGAAGCGACGTTCATTATCTTTGTCCATTCCCTGAAGAAGAAAAAAAACAAATTACATTAATAATTAATACAAATATACATGAAAAAGGCTTTCGGTTCGTCTTTGACACGTGCAAACAGTGATTCAAATGCTTTAAAAATTGACAAGGATATATAATAATAATAAATTATTTATTATTCCTAAGAATGGCAGCTACTTCAAAGCTCAAACATCTGGTTGGTTAATTATTGGGGGGGGGGGGGAAGGAAAATACAATTAAACTACTAACTTGATTGATCTCATCGATGACACAGAAGGGAACTTTAGTAAGTTCCTGTAACGAGAGGATGTAGAGAGCCGTCGTGATTGCTCGTTCACCTCCACTCTGTCGAAAGCTACTGAGAACCTGCATTTCTTGGTTCGACCGGAATTTCACTCTGATGATTATTCCATATTTTGAATAGTCATTCTGCACGTGGAAATAAAATTTACACAATAGGAATAAGATGGTATGATAAAACATGATTTCAAGTCATCTTAATTTAAACTGCAAATAAATGAAAAATTATAAATAAATAATAATAAATTAATAATAATAAATAAATAATAATAAATTAATAATAATAAATAAATAATAATAAATTAATAATAATAAATAATAATAAATTAATAATAATAAATAATATAAATTAATAATAATAAATTAATAATAATAAATAATAATAAATTAATAATAATAAATAATAATAAATTAATAATAATAAATAATAATAAATTAATAATAATTAATAATAATAAATAATAATAAATTAATAATAATTAATAATAATAAATAATAATAAATTAATAATAATAAATAATAATAAATTAATAATTATAACTAGGACGTACTTCATCATCTCCAAAGTCCAAAGAAACTTCCCCGCTACAATTCATGTCCGCAAAGAAACGACCGAAATTGTGGTTGACTTTTTTAATGTGCTCGCTGAGAGGCGGCAACCACTCTTCTTTCAAAGCATCAATTTTTGCTCTCCTCTCCGCGTTCACTGCATTTTCTTTTTCAAGTTGGGCTGAGATACTCGCAACTTTCTTCTCGATTTCATGATACTGCTTCAGAACTTTGTCGTCGCTGGGCTGTGTCATCAAAGATAGGGCGGCCTTGAGCTTATTAATTTCCCCCTTGACCATGTCCTCATTTAGTTCCTGGTCAAGTACATCCTGTGGTGCATTTTCGACACCTGACTTTTCCATTGCGTCAGCTTTGGCTTTCTTTACAATTTCCGCATTAGTGAGTACTGTCATCTTCAATTCATCATGTTGATTCTGGGAGACAATGCAGGAAACTTTTAATGAAATGGTGAAACCCCGAGAGAAATAATAGTACACAACTAAATGGAAAAAGAAGACAAAATCCTACCCTCAACGCCTCCATTTGGTCATCATGAGCCTGCCATTGTGCTAGTTTCTTCTCGTGACATTTACTCAGCGATGTTGACACTACCTTGAAGATCTCGACCTCCACTTTTTTCTTTGCCATCGTGTCTAAAAGTACGGCAGCCTCGTACATAGACTTCATTTGTTTTTGTTTAATTGTCTGCAAAGGCACAAATAAATGAATAATAAGTACAATTTAGTACATGTATTTCAATAAACGAATGCATTTTACAATTAATTAAATAATATTTATCTAAATAATGAATTCAATTAGGATGCATTTTTCAAAGGGAACTAATCACCAAGTAACTATTTCCATATTCGGAATGATCGGATAATGATGTGAGTAATAATTTTAGTCAAAAATCTCCAAGTTCTGCCGAGTTGATCCGAAGCAAATCGCAAAAAAAAACAGGAAAAAAGTACGTTTTGGCTGAAATTCCATTTAATCGGTCAAAATTTCTCAAAATGGAAAAACCATTATGAATGAGGTCGGTTTTGTTGAATTATTCAATTTAAATGATTAAAATTGAATTATTGAATTTCGTCGAAAATAAAAACACTGATTGTTTACCCTCTATCCGCACATGAAAATAGCCACTATGTTTAAAACTTACAAGAATTTTATCTGGGCCCTCTTTAAGCGTAGCTTCATTCTCCTCTTTTTTTTGTCTCATAAGATTGATATTATCTTCAGCGTTACGGATATTAGTTCTGGTCTGTTTGACGTAGCTCATCTGATTTTGAACTTTTTCTGCATTTGTTTTCGCAACTGTCAATTTTTGCGTCAAGAGGTGTATTTTCGGTCTCCGATCTTCCTTTCGTTTCCGCAAGTTTTTAATTTTGTCGTCGAGCCCTTTAATCTTCTCTTCCTTTTCAGCTATTGCCGATTCATTGAGGTTTGATGCAAATATGCTGGCATCACTCAAGAATGATGTTATAGCTGATTTGAATTTTCCATAGCTGGACTTCCGAATACTTACCGCAAATTTTTCTGTGGAAATGGAACTTTGCATAAATTTCGGAAAAGTTTAGAGTGTAGTTTGGTATTCTTTACTTAATAATAATAAAATAGGTTTTTTAGCCACTCTTAATATTTTCTTTGATGAGATTACGAACTTTACCTGTGTAGAAATTTTTGATTTGGGTAGTATCCATGATTTCCTGTATTCTATCATTTGTAGTTTCATCACCAATGGGAACATCTTGGAGTCGGAATGCGTCCACTATGTACGACATGTAGTACTTTGGTGCTGTGACCAAATTGATAAGGACCTTCTGAAATCCAAGACTACCGAACAATAACAATGTTAATTTAATCACTAGACAAATCCAAGTACAAAAATAAATACAAAAATAAATACAAACATAAATACAAACATAAATACAAAAATTAATACAAAAATTAATACAAAAATTAATACAAAAATTAATACAAAAATTAATACAAAAATTAATACAAAAAGTAATACAAAAGTAATACAATTAATACAAAAATAAATACAATCACTTACTGGCGATGGCTATCAATATGCATAGGGTTCGGCAATTTCCAATTGGGTGGAGTCACATGATGAATGCAAGAGACTTTCCATCCACGCTTCTTCGCCTCATTAATTAAAAGCTTAACATCGTCCCGATTCTCGCAAAAAAAAGCCGTTTGATCCGTCTTCTGAATATGACGCTCCGCTATATTACCATACCTCCCCATACCTTCTACCATCTCCACACTAAAAATGAGAGGTTCGTGGATGACCCCTTTAAAAGTTCTTTTCCTAAACTCCTCGTTTCCTTCGGCGCGGAAGAAGAAGTCATAAGCTTCCGCCACCGATTTATTCGTCCGCTGCAAGTAAGTGTGCCTAGCGTTTTTCATCTGCTTAAAGTCATTAAGTTGTTTCACACTCGTCACCTTTTCCAATTTAATTTGCTCGATTTCAAAATCGTCTGTGTTATCCTCGGCATCCAACTCACACTTTTCCTCCTCAAGTGCTTTGATTTCTTTCTTACATTCGTCCAGCTTGGATTTCATGGCTTGGTCTAACATTTTGTAAAATGAAAATAAAATTACACTTGTGAAACTTACAATAATGATTATCAGAATAAGTTACAGAATTTGCATTAGAATGTTGCGGAAGTAAAATTCGAAAAAAATACTAAAAACGACATCATATATTTGGTTTTTCTATGTAATTACGTAGATATCGATACTTTTGAATTTCACAAAAATGTTGATGTTCATATTTTTCGTAATTTATTCTTAACGGACTTAGCGACAAACATTTCCTGTCGCAATGTATCTAAAATATTGACTGTGGGGCTGCATAAATGAATAATCAAATAAATATAAATAAGTGGGCCATCCCCATGTGCGTCTAGCTGCCAAGTGGGACATCCACCATCAATTTAAGAGCAAGTTATGGGATAACTTCACTACTCAACTATAATTTACACTTGAAATTTGAAATTCAAGCTCCCAAGGTTTTCAGCTCTTAATAAAAGTTAAACGGGATATCCCATCTTGCATTGAATTGATAGTGGATATCTCATCTTCCATTTAGGTTCACACGTAGATAGCCCACGTTAAATCTATGACTTTCTGAAATAGAATCCCTGATCAAATCCTTGATTATGAAAATCGGCTGAATAGTATTGCCACAACCTTCAAATTCGTGGAACCCTCAATCAAGACATTTGGGCCTCCCATTTAAAATACATGCGGATTGTTGAAAAACCAATTTTGCACATAATTGGGGCTACTTGTATGCAGTCTTTCGGTTATTGGTAATTTCGAGGTGAGAAAAAATATTACGATTCTAGACTTTCGGGATAAGTCTGAAATCACTGTAAATATAATATCAAAGTTTACCATCACATCGTCCATGATCCTCTTCAGTTCTGAGTTCTCCTTTTAAAGTGTCTATCCTTTCCGCTTTTTCCAATATAGCCTTCTCGTGCGTCCTGAGCTGTTGTCTTGCTCTGGTCAGGTTATTTGTTTCCATAGTTACCTGTTGGTCCACTACCTCCCATTTTTCTTCAAAATCATTACGTAACTTTTGAAGGTCAGTATGCATACCATTATTCAACGAACGATACTTTTGACTAGCTTTCTTGGCATCCAATTCCAAAGCAGCGACGTCCTTCGCCAAAGGCTCACTCTGCCTAGACATCTCACTCTTCTGGTGTTCCAATTCCTTAAAACTCGCTTGCAACTGGGGAAACAATTTATATTTTCAGTTTTAATCAACTTCCTTGTATCCAGAGGGGAGAAATATGAAAATTTTCTAATTTTACGAATATGAACAAAATCCAAATCGATAGATATAAAAATGTTAATATAATTAAATCTAAATTGAAAATGCACTTTACCAAATTAAATTCTGCCAACTTCGAGTGATACTTGATCCACAATAATTTGCCTTCGAACTCCTTCAATCTATCGTTCTTATCTGCCCTTTCTTGATGAATCACCACTTCCTTATGGAGTCGTTTCAAATGAGAATTTTCATTCAAATGTTTTTGATCTAAATTCCTGATAACGTGTTCAGTCCCCTTGAACAGCTCCTGGTATTTCTTAAGTTCCTCGTGCTTCTTCAACAGTCCATTGTTGTCATCAATGCACAATTGAGTCTTCTCGAGTAATTCGATTGAGTTCATTTGAGCGAATCCGTTGACTTTGTCCTGAGGGAGGAACTGACAGAGGTTATCGACCTGGATATTCAAGTCACTGACGAGTTTCTCAATCTGTAAATCATAATAAAAATAAAAATTATTTAAATTCCATCCATACACTTATTCCTGTAATATAATATATTTCCAATTTTGTATTTTCTCTTTCGATTTCCTAATTCTGATACGAACAGTGTAGTATATAAGTAGTAGGAAATTTTTAAATCCCCTCAAAATCTTTTATTCTCATGAATTAACTATACCAATGAGGTAAAGGCCTCACTTCAAAAAATTACATTCTGCTCAAGATGTTGACTTGAACTTGCCGACTTGCATATTTAATGTACAATGTTTCAAATGTGGATCTTGGAACCTTTGTTAAACAACTTTATTTTGGAAAATTACACGGAAACTTGGGTACACAGCCCTGTTTCCTGATCTAATAATAATTAAATCGTTCACTCACTTCACGCTCCTTAACCAGCTCGGAATTTAATCTCCACATGTTTACAATGGCACCATTGGTGGCGACTTTGATTTTCCTTTGTATGACCCAGTTCTTGTGACCGGGAGGATTGTACAGCTCGACCTCCACAAGCGCAGAATTAGCTCCACGGCGGATGTACTCCTTCAACTATTGGGATTCAAGATTCAAGGAATTTATTACAAATAATTTCATCAACATTAACATTATTGTAATTTAAAGAAAGTCAAAATGAATTATTTAAAAATTCATCAAAATTATTTTAATTTATGGAAAGACGAGATGAATTAAAAAACAAAAGCATTGGAGAATTACTAAAACATTACTTATATGGGTTTTTTTCTATTACGAATATCCGTCCATAGGAAAATGCCCACTCACTTTATTTACAGTGTAATAAATTTGAGTCATTTATAATTACACGTAGAAGGATTCCATTTACTTATAATGATTTAATTTAAAAAAAAATAATCTTTAAAAATACATTAAATCCAACATCACTTACTCCACAAGCTCGACCTAGAATCTTGGGCTTGCCACCCAATCCAATGCAAACAGCACAAACGATGGTACTTTTACCCGTTCCATTCGGTCCAATGACTAAATTAATATTCGGACCAGCTTCCATCTCCACATCTTTGTACGTCCTACAACACATATGTTAAATACGAATGATTGATTATTAGCTCCAAAAATCACCAAAAAATGTGTAGCTCAATTTCAAGGTTTACAATCAAAATACTAAAACCATCAATAATAATAATAATAATTTATATTTATCTACACGCCACTTACATAAAATCCTGGACCTTAATCCGGACAACGGATCCCCTGGCTCGATCTCCATCATCACTCGGGATGTGGTCGAGGCCATTCTCGTATTTAGCGCGGTCAAGGCGCACCATTGTAATAATTTAAATGAGCGGGGTTGGGTTTGACACTCAGATTTTAGGGGGTTTTTGTTATTTTACCTAATTAGCCATTTTTAATTCATTGGACTACCTGCTGTGTATTTAAGGAGTCTAGTTTATTATCAAACGTTCGATTACAGAGCAGTTATCAATCATTGTCACTATTGTCATCAGGGCTGGGGGACAGGAATTTCTACCTAAACAAATCATTGCAACGACAACGGAGAGATTTTGAAAAGGAAGTTACAATTTGGAAGTGGAATAAAACGCGCACTGTAAATATAACCGCACAAATACAATTCAATGTCACTTTATAAAATCGGCTGTGTTATTGAATAGTTGATTTGGTTGTTGTTATTTTGTTATAATATCTAGTTTTTACGCGGTGGAAGAATGAGACCAAAACTTTTCAGTCAAATTTGTATTTAATATTGTTCATATATAAAATTTGACCTATTCTCTGCCTCTGAATATTATGGTTTCTTAAAATAAAAATGTAAATAGGGAGACAATTCGGAAGGATTTACATGTCGTACATTTTCCACAAACTAAATAACAACAAATTTCCGTCTTTATTAAAAAAGTGAAGTAAAATTACTCACAATAATAATAAAGATCCAAATTTTTGTAGTAACAAAAAAGTTATATAAGGTTTCTGTGTGTATGGGGAATGATTAATGGAATAACCAGAAATATTTCCAATAATTCGAATTATTATTAATTACACACTATTTACGCACATGTGTTATTGTTGATGATTTTGAGTTGACAATGGTCCTACTGCTACTGCTGCTGGGCTTCTCTCACGCTTGTTGTTGTTGTAGTTACTGTCGTAGTGATTTGTTATGAACCCTTTTTAACAATTGTTTTTTATGGAAAAATCCCAAAATGACTGACCTTCATCAAAAGGATCATCTCAGGGTAGGACGACCTCTCGCGTTCCCGCTTTGCATTCCGAGCCAGAGAGAGAGAGTTGACTTACATAAGGGACTATTCAAATAGAATGTTCATAAACTCGGCCAAGTTCTCGCGTGTCCCTACAAATATTTTGGGTACTTGAACGAATCATCTTTAATTACCTAAATTAACGAACTGATTTTTTAAGACTGAGAATTTAAGACGCTGAAAAATTTTTGGACGTTATTTACAATACAATTAATAATACAATTTAATATTCATCTTTATTTGCTTTTTATTTGCTTTTTTAGTACTTTTTTGTGACGGAAGGATTTATACTTCAATAGCTTCACACTCCGGGGAGAGGTGAACCTAATAATATTGAAAATGCCCGAAATTTTGTCCAAATTCCAGCTTGAAAATGCCCAAAATGCCATTATGCCCTCATTTTGCTCTCAGCTGAAAATGCCCAAAATGCCTGGGCATTTTCAAACTGCCAACACTATCTACAGCTAAATTGTAGTAATAATACGTATGTATATGGTTTGCAACAGGTGGATATGTTTGTAAAAAATTAGTAATAAATAATTACATGTTTGTTGTTGTGAGTTCTGATTGCTCTAATAATATTGGAAATGTTTACAACTGCATGGACAGTACCTATATAAAAGGTTTAAGAAGTTGACGGAATACTTGACGTCGGTCAGGATGATTTTTGGGTTATTTATTATTATCGCGACGTTAAATTTAATCCACCTGTTTGCTTCTGTTTGGACATGCTGGTCCTACTATGATGGGATTTTTCTAGGCTTTGCTTCTTAATATAAAATGCGGACATTGTGGTTTGTGGTCTAAAATTAGTATACAGCGTATGGCCAATGGGGTCATGCAAACGTGCTTAACGCTACAAGGGGTAGTGGGTCCCTTGACCTCAGCGTTACGCGCCTATCCTTTAACATGGTACAATTCTGTATATCGTCGGTTAAACTTGCAAAGGTGCTAAAATAAATTTTAACCCATAACGTTACGAAAATTTTAACACCTTTGCATGCTTAACCGACGACATGCTTAATTGCGTTACAAGTGGGGGG
>JAQGAK010003470.1:0-15065 GCA_034696945.1 Lipothrix lubbocki
TCCTATCTTTAGCATTGGTGGAAAGTGGAAACTATCCACTTTCCACGCGAACTAGACAGTTATCCGAAAGCCAGCCAGCTTAGTGACTTCAAAAATGTTTTTCTTGTTTAGTGTCTTTCCACCTCTTTTCTTTCTGTAGAAAACGATTTCCTATTTAAGTTGTATCTGTATAGTAAACGATGAACGCTTTTTGGTTTTTGTCAGAATAATAAACGATGATAGTTAAAAGGATAAAAGTGAGTATGTTTTCAAGGATTATCCATTAAAAATTTAGCAACAATAGGTCGTTGTTTTTTGCTGCTCAATAACGACTGGAGTGCTCTTTGTTGTTGCTGTTCAACTGTGTTTTAGCTAAAGCCTAAAAACCAAGTGGCTATCTTCTTCAAAAGGAAACTTTGTCTGAAAAGCAAACGCAAGGTTATTAAAAATCGTTTAGTGATTCCTCTACTTTCTTCCCTAAGAGGAAATACATGTAAGCGGGTAGTAAAAAAAGACAAAAATTTATTAGGAACTTCTATCCCATACCGTATTAGGTGAATACATGTGCATTTTTCTTCATTGCGCTCTTTCATGCTCTAACTTCTTTTTAGTTATTACAAAAGTAACATCACCAAGCCCAATAAACTGTACCGAAAAAAGTAATTCCTTGCTTTTTAGTGCAGCCAGAGGCCTTCCTCTCCACAACGGAACTCGCCATTAAGAGAGAAAATGCGGGATTGCATAAGTTGAAGGAATTGCATTACTTTATTTACAACGGAAGCCTACATTTCTTCCCCTGGAAATATATGCATCCACCAAGGAGGTCATATATCATTACGGACGGCACATCCACTAAGTTTACTTAAATTTACGTATAACTAGCAGGCGTAATGTGTAGTATGTATTTAGGTTTACAGTACAGCAATATAAGAAATCAAAATCTTTTGCGTGTCTTCAAGCAAACATTAAGGGGGTAGTACTAAAGTATGTAACGTCCGTTCTTGATTTACTTGTTCATAATGTTCAGTAGACATGACTGACGGAGTGGTTTGCAAAGGTTCTCAAAATAAGGTTTCAGCACTTTTTATTAGCGACAATCAAGCTAAAAGTTGTTCTCGTCTTCCCTTTGTAACTAATGCTAACAACCATAAGTTTGGAGGAACAAAGTGTTCGGTCTACACAACCTAATGGTCTGAGCATAGTCTTGAGCGATAGACTTTATGAAATAAAAACTCTTTGCTTTTTCCACTTTCTGGTCTAGAGCCCATTTATTAATAATTGTGCGCTAGTCGGTAACTGTAAACTATGTTAAGGTCTGATCTGAAATTAATTAATAGCGTACATCGTCTAGGATTTAATGCCACGTTGAAGGGATGCTCACGAAGAGAAGAGAACGCTCACTACTACTATATTGCCCATGAATTTGAAACTATGTGCAGTCCAATATTAAATATCGACATATGTACAACTACAAGCTCCCAATGCATTAGATACTAAAATCTTACCTATGCATTCGACATTAAAGATGTATTGTACATAATCAAAGTAATCCACACTCCACAACTTCCAGGCCGGAACTTCCAACAACGCGAATGATCAATGCTATTTAATTAGAATACTCGACGAAGTTTCATTTATGTATGTTCTGGGTGGCAAGTTATTTTGCATGCTGTAATACTGTAGTAAATACTACACTAACAATATCAGAATGTGCGAATTCCTATCGAATATTGATTAGGTGCTTGTAATAAACCTCTGTGTGCTATAGTGATTAGTTTCTATATCTTGGTTATTTAATAGTCGTTTAATATGTCAGTACATATGCTATCTATGTAGATTTAAAGTCTACAGGAAATAAAACATGTATGTGTATGTTTCATATACTGTAAGCTTGAAATTTGCAGCAAACATGTGTATGTTTTAATTAATTGATGTAACACCTTGAGTAAACATAGGTTATGACAACATATGTAGCCAATACATGTTATATGATGCAAATTGTGTAACCCCTAGGAACGTATGCGATAACTACTAAAACATGACAAATACATCCCTACAATAAAAACACGTAATCAAACATGTGAAATAGCAAACATAATATGCGACATCAATAGAAATCATTTACTATATCTACAACAGTTGTACATGTAAATCATATGCATAATTACATCAACACACAGAGACACGCCAAACCGGAGTTTCTCCTTCTGACTTGTGATTCCCTTTTTGTGCACACTAATTCGCGGTGCACAGCAAAGTAATTCTCTAGTTGTTTTGCAAAACTTCTTATTATACTCGTGCTGCATTGCGAAGTAAAAAAGCTCTTCCCGCATGAAAAATATCTCGTGTAGGATAAATGATCTTGCAGTATTGTAACTTAAGTGAGATTACATCGATCAAATGATATTGATGCCTTCCATGATTATTCAACATTGTAACAGATTCCAAGCACCCTTAAAATTGCAATCCAGCTTTACATCTACTTTAGCTTTGCACATCTGTAGTATCATTGAAACCCTGTTACACTGAACGGTAGTGCTAAATGCAACGCTGGTAGCATTACCTATTACAATGTAGATTCCCTCGATGTATACATGCCGCATATGTGAAAGACAGTAAAATACGTTTTAAACATGTAAAGGGTTTTGAATTCAATTATACTCTGGCAACTCTTTAAAAGTGCATGAGGCCTTAAGCCATGCCATGAACTAGCAGTTTTAGCATCGCTGTATTTTGTAACTGGATCGGATTGAAAAAGTTCACAAGTTACAGACTATCAAATTACAGAGAAGACAGTTGAGAAAACGCCTTGAAGTATTGGACAAACCTGGTCGATACTAGCTTGGAGCATGTATGTATTAAAATTCATGAAGCAATTTGTTATTGTTACATATTTCCAGCCACTTTTGTGAAACTACAATAATTCCTCTTATTACTTTGTCAATTTCTGGCAGTTGTGTATGTGCAACAGAGATGGAAACAACCGACCTAAGCGGAAGAACAAGAGTACGAAAGTGAAGTATAAAGTAGAGTGAAAGAGAGTGAAGTATGTATTAAATAGAGTGAGAGAGAGAGAGAGTATGAAATAGAGTGATAGTGACGTGTACAGATGGGAAGGGAGGGCGAGTAAGATAAGGCTGGGATGAGTCTTGGACTCATAAAGATGAAAAATAATGTGAATTTGCGTGCAAAATGACTAGAGGAAGGGATGATGATGAGCGACAAAAACTATTATTAAAGCTCAACCTACTAATTGTGAATTATAAAAGACTGGTGAATTGTTCTGAACATACAAAGAGGCCGGGACAGAAGGAGTTGGGAATAAAAAGTAGCACATTACTACAACATCAAAAGTGTAATTGACTCTTGAAGAAATGGATGTTGGGAGGATGACGGTGGCTGTGGATTTGAGTAGGTAAATCTACAAAATGAAATTCGTATCAACTTATATGCTTCGTATACGCGTTCGCAAACAAAGGCGCAAGTTATTTTTACAATGGAACTTGGCGACAAAGATGGCACATTATATAGATACGCTATTCTCTCATGCATTGATATGTGTCATGTACATGGGTATTTTATTAAAAAGTCTGGAAGTGATAGTCTGTGTAAGTATAGATAGAGAGCATTTATATGCAATATAACATGTGGATAGGTACCCACCATAGAAATACCTTATATATACACCCAGCAACTTATTTAACTTGTTAGTATTCCATACACACACACACGTGTGTGTACAATCTATTTACTAATCCTATGCTTCCACATATCATTATGGTTCATGGTGTGAAAATATATAGTGTATTCATTGTGAATCTTACAGCTGAGTAACCACACAAGTGCTACTCCGTCTTTCTCTTACATCTCCTTCCTATTCCTACAACTTTGTCTTAATTTTTAATGTAATCTTTATGTCTGCAAGTATCTCCACGCATGGACCATGTATGTCCATCAGCCCTGCTGCCATTCCTAGGGGACTTGGCCTCATAAGCTTTGTTATAAGTTGGGCACTTTCACAATGGTAATGCTCGAGCTATTTTAAGGTCACTACAATATCATCAGATGAACTAAACACTTGCAAAAATATATTCAGTACTATTGCAACTACAGGGTATAGAAACTATAGAATGTGTCGTAGAAACTATATGACATAAAATGGAAACCATGTGAAACGCTTTATGAAGCTAGAAGTAATATGAAACACTGTTTATAATTTGAAAGTGTTGAAACTAATTTTTTAAATATATGCATTAATGCTGGAATTTATTAAATGCTGGAAAAACCACAGGAAAAGCAGAAGCTATGTAAATATTGCACACAATGTAAGAGAAGCAACTTCGGAGAAGCCATTTGTTGTGGGTGATTTCAATGTTTGTAACCATGGTTTATATGGGATGCTGCAGAGGAATTGAATGTCAGAGAAGAGAAGGTATTGTGCTATTTAGGTGTAACGGTGTAGGAAATTCCGGCTGTTATTAGAGCTATAGAGAATTTGAGACTGTAGGAACGTTACATTCGATGTTACTCTACAAAAACATGTGGACTTGTAATTCTACAATTGCGAGACTACATGTTACTACAACTATAAACATGGTATACGTTGGACTTATAGAAGGTTGTTCATATATATTTACGCAGGAGATGTATGAAGATGTGGAATGGTATATAGATCATACATGGCAGGCATGACGAGATACATACGTATGGAGGTACTTATAGAAGATAGAACTGTAAGTTAGATGAGTATACATACACAAGTTGGAAAGCTGGATGTAAAAAAACTAAATGATTTACCTGCTTATTTCCAGGTCGATACGAATCTTCATCTATGGTCCGACTTCCTTTTCTCCGTGGGACTTCTTGATGATGCGGGCGTATTTGCTGGGCTTGTGCAAATGGATGGTTGGAATGCGATGAGAAAGAGAGTGAGGCTGAATGGGTTCCGTAGTAATGAGAGCCGCTTTGCGAGACGGAGTTCTGACCCGAAGTCCCCTCTGGGTCCCGTTTCCCAGCGAATATCAAGTGAGTCCGGTAGCTTCGGTGCTCATCCCCGTCTTTCTCTGTAGAACCACCAACAGAGCTCTCTCCTTTATGTTTCCATTTTGTAAACATAATACTCATGGTGACACTATTTTTTATTCCCTACACCAGGTATAATAGAACAGAAGTCTTCCAGGCAGGGCAATACCATACCATAACAATGGCTACATAACTTTTCCCGAGTCAAGCAACTGTTATTGTTCATCCTAGCCTTTAGCCATTCACTTTTTTATATTCCCTGCACATATGTTCACCCTTTGATGCATTAAGGAGACAACACTCCTACCAATGTGGATGATGGACTAAATTACTTCCATCAGCAATCAAAGAATGTAGATATTCAGCTGTATCTATTTGACAACGCTTGTTTACTCTGGTGATGAAACTTACGTTCACATACACAAACACACACACACACAGTTGGCATACATACACTTGATATCCTATGTATAGCTGTGTAGTGCAGTAGATACGTTAGTGCACTGTGAAAGTCTATACTACTGTTACTTCAGAATCATTACTTCAATAGATAGTAACTTCAATGTTACTCCGGCTGGTTGTGAGTATGAGCGATTATGTCGTAACGTGAAAAAATATATTGGAAAACTCTTTTATCTATCGAGTCTATTTAGTACAAAAATATTAATAATAGTGTAGTGACTTAACAACAATCTTAATGATATTAACGAGCTATTCAACAAGCTTTTCAATTGGTCCCTAATGCACACAAACCTCTTTCAACCGTATGGACAAAAAGGGTTGCTTTATGCAGCTTTATGAAGATTCACAGGATGAAGTTCTCAGAAGTATTCCTTTATACACAGAAATTTATATAAATTTTCACTCAATAACCTATAAATAAATTTTTATTATACACACACATATATAAATTTTCGTTTTACACAAAAGCATAAATTCTCGTGATACACACAAAACTATATATATTTGTTAAACACAGAAACCTATAAATTCTATTTATCCACAAATTTAATTTTTTTTGATACACAGAAATCTACACGCTGGCTTTACACAGGATAAGAAGGGATCCACAATTATGTTTAAGAACTCCTCCAGAGGGTCCACTATCTACAGCCGAAGCTCTGGAAGAAATTAGCTATTTACAGAAGGAAGTTAATTGATGGTATTTACAACATTGAGGACGGCTAATGTAACGGTATGAGTAGACGAAGAAGTAGAGGAAGAAGAGACAACAAGATAAAAAAACAAGTGAACAAATCGTACGTTGAAACCAGGACTGGGTACAATTCAATATTAGCCGAGAGAAGACGGAACTGTTCCAAAACCTTTTTAGATATATGAACCAGAAATAGACGAGGGCATGAGTATGCGATCCTTACTCTGTCACTACTCACCCATATATTCATTCCTCTGTGCAAATCCACGGGAGGAGATAGTCCTATCCAATTCATCTATCTAAATACTATACTGTGTTTCTACTCCAAAAGTATGTTCTTACGTTAACGGATGGTGTCCTCCTCAAGTCGTAAGTAGTATTTCCTCGGCTCCATTGTATCTATCATACATTACACATTTTTCTTTAGTCACAGGAATTGCATTTGGGACTTCAACACCCCGGGATTTCAACTCTTTATGATAAATACACTTGTGTTAATACATCTTTTTGAGATTTTGATGAATATGCTAACCTTCTGTTACGATAACGCTTGCAACTTCTTTTTGGACACGCCTATTCTTGCATTAAGCTATGATATATTCCGATGTTAAACTATAGTAAATGACTAGGCTAAATGCTTATATCAAGCTTCAGTAGATATATTCATATTGTTGCTCTGCACATGCTGAGTTGAAGTAGCATACTTGAAGAATAATCCCTGTAATAAACTATTGATAATGCCAATGAAAAAACTGGTATTTGTATACTGGAATATGGCAGCTAGTATAGCTGAATCAGGAAATGCCTATACTAAACAGTAGTAGGTGCTCATGCTAAGGTATAGATAATTCGTACACTAAACCATGTTAAAAATTAATTACATAACTGAACCCTACTCGGGGAAGCTTAACTCCCGATGATGAATATATGCGCTTCTGACCTACTAAACTCTTAAACTATAATAGCCCGATATCCACCTCAATGACAACCACAATCCTCACGTGGCACCTTCTTAGCGCCTCTCGCACCTTATTGACCACGAAATCAGATCCTCAATCAATATTTCTTTGTCCCATTGCCAAAGTTGTTACAAGCAGCCTCTCTCGCGCTCCTCTTGTTTGCACGTGTTGACAAACTTCCATGCCCTGGAACCAAGCTACCTTGTCTAACGATCACAAGCATCTCCTTTCGTGTAAGCATTTTTTGCAAATTCTTCGTGTTTTTTTGAACTCACCATATTTCTTTGGATTTCGTCACATTTCCCCCTACCCTTTTTTATTTTTAGTTTCTTACATTTATTTCTAACTCTTCGCAATGAATACAAATCTTTCAATTTCCTCCAACATTTTCATTTTCCCTTTGTAATTTTTTAAAGACTTTACATCGTAATTATAATTTTTAATACTTGTTTTCAATTCGAAAAATTTCCTTAAATTTTAACCTCACTCTTAAAAATTAAGAAAATTCAACGATTCAAATCAAAAAGGTCAAGCATAAAATAGCGGAATGTTTTGCATCGGCAAAGATAACAAGCCTCGGGAATGAAACGATGCGAATACTTTAGGAGTATTGTTGTTTACATTCAAATGTAATGTTATCTTCCTAATCTGTTGTGAGACATAACTGGGCTAAAACTCATCATCCTCCTTACTTTAAGGTATTTTTTCTAAAGAAATAGGAATCTCTCAATAAGTGAAGTAAACAATTTTGGCTCAGGTTAAAACTTTTTAGCATATAGATTCTCTTTGTGAATTCTATCTGTGGCGAAATATTACTTCTCACTCTTCAAAAATTCTCTACCTTCTCCTTCACTATATGTTTGCCTGTCACTACTCCTGTTCGTTGAATACTCCACGTAGGTGTATCTCCCAATCCTATTAGACTTTGTTTGTACACTTCCGAAGCATGGAAAGTTTGCCAATTTGCATATTCAGCATGCTTTATTCAAGCAGACACATTCGTCCCGTAGGTTTTAGTCATAAGGTTTTTAGGGAACATACTCCGCAATGGTTGCAGAGTGCAGGCCAAACATCTGTTACAATTATATTCCACTTGTGTCAGTCTCTCCGGTCTCCGCTTACACTAACTCTCTACTGCTTTTCCCAAAACACTGTGTGCCTTGTCCTCCCGAACAGCCACTTGTCCACAGGAACGAGCTGCTGCCTAACAATATTCAGATCTACAGTATTCTTTAATGTATGTATATCTCTCTTCAATATACCATGCTTCTTCACTGTAAAATTGTCATCTCTATAAAATACTCTTTTCCATGAAATCCTCATCTCCACAATACTCAACCTTGTAACAACACAACTCCACTTGGCCAAAATCATCGGTTAGAGTACAGCTTCATTATTTCCCATTCTTCCAACCAGTCGCACCGCCGTCAATGATGATGTACTAGCTTGGTGCTCCGGATATGTGAACCGAAAGGAGCTGAAAAGAGTGATTTGGCTCTCTCGATATAACAAATTGATGCTATCAAAAGGCAAAGAAATGAGGAACAATTCTGTTCAATTCTGCCGTTCACATATTTCACAATTACCTTCCCTTACTGGTGTTAAATTCTATATGTACATATTTTGCTTACATTTTTTCTTTAAATTTAAGCAATGTTATTAGTTCACCGGTCCTGCATGGTCTATTTCTAATTCTTAACTTTTATTACGTTTTTCACAATAGCAAATTTACACTAAATTTTTGAAATTTGTAGATCATTTGATTACATATAGCTGTCAGCTGGAATACGCAGCTTAGCTTTAGCTTCAAATGATACGGCAGCAATCTCACACCGCCGCTCCCAACGACAAAATATGCCAAGACATTGCCTTCACTCCTGCCTTGTATTTTAGTAAAAATAAAAGCTGGAAATGTATGTACTCGCAGAGTACATATAATTTGGAGCTGTGAGGAAAGTGTATTTTGCGGAGGTAATCATCATTAGTCCATAAAGCGGTTTGAATATATGTGTGGTGGGAGCGGGAGTGAGGATCATAAGAAGGATGATAAATTGGCAGGAGTAATAAGTAGCTGATGGAAGAGGATCTCCACTGCCGCATGGATCTAACTTATGACCCTAAAATTATCCTGCTAATGTGTTACTAAGGAGTTTAGTTTAAGGACACCATTACCATTACTGCAGCAGCAAAGCAGGAGCAGTTGACGAGGCGTGGTCACCTCAGAGCTTATGATATATAATCATTTCATTAGGCCCGAGAAATTTCCTCCTTACAAACTTTATTTATAGGTATATGATTATGGTGAAGATATACTGAGGCGAGGATTTCACGATGGCAGCCTTATCATATATGTTGTGTACACGGTTAAATTCCACGTCTCTACACTTGTTCGACTCGATACATATGAGATGATTTCTCTCTCTTTCGTATTTTCTTCTTTCATATACCCATTTTCTCACTCCTTTACAGTTTTGCGTTTTATTCTCTCACGTTTTGGTTTTTGAATGTCTCACTCTTTAGTTGATTCTCTAGCCATATTGAGATTCTCTCTCTTTTACATTTAGATTCTCTCTCTCTCTCCTTTACGCTTAGACTATCGCACTCCTTTCCATTTCGATACATGTTCACCATTTATATCCTCTCCTTCATATATAGTTTTCACACCTATTTTCGCTCTTGTTAATTTCCTTGCTCTCCCACCGTCCATTTCAGAGATTGCCTAGCCAGAGAGTGAAAAATTTGTGAGCAACAAGGCTCGGAATATTTGTTTAGCTCACGCTCGCATCCTCCTCCTTACCATACACTCGGAGCATTTGAAACATTTGAGGAAGCGGAGCGCTTTTGAGATTAAAATAAATAATGGTAGAAGATTAATCGGAAACCAATGCGGGAAGATTGGGCTTAGCCATGTAAGTACCGGCATGCCCAGACATGAGATCGATGGTGGTCGGTTACGGTGTAGGTGAGCTACCTCTTTATTTCTTGCATGTACATCTTTATCACGTTGATGCATTACTGATATTACTTTCCCCCCTTGGAAATGCTGAGTTGTCAGGAGGAGAGAAAAGAAACCACAAAAAAAAGTTTACAAATTTTTAGTTTCTGTCTCTATTTTTCCCCTCACACTGGCCTTCCCGCTTGTCTGTAGCTTCACTGGATAGACCGATGACTGCCAAAACTTTTCGATTTCCCTTGTTCTGCAACGCGGTAATAGTTACGGTGTCTCTGACATCCAAGGAGAGAGAGGAGATGAATCCTTGAGTTGTTAGATTCCATATAAGACAAGCTGGGATCCGGAAGACAAACATTTCTAGATGCATGAGATAGACAAGTATTGCCGGATCCATGCAACATCTCGACGTTCGTGAGATTAAGTAATAATAAGTTGGTATTCAATAGGAATATTCAAGATAGATGAGCAGGGGTGAAGTTGATACTTTCCAGGGAAGAAGGACATGAAGTAAAGTTTGTCTTAAAAGTTTTTCCGTTGACATATATCCCATCCGAATATTTTATATGCAAGTGCTTCACTTCACAATACAAGCAGGCGGCTTTTTTTTGCTGTTTCCAGCCTTAAATGTATATTTATTACATATATCTATATTTCAATAATGTTCTGGTATGCCTGACATGAGGACGAGTGGTGCTCTCTTTACACCAACGCTCTTACTCGCCCAGTTGTTGCTCGGCCCTACAGACGTACATACCACATCCTTTAATATTGCTTTTGAGCGTCACCGCTATAGTTCCCGTTTCGTTGTGTGTATCCCTGGGCTACACAGTTGTACACAATTTGCACTCATTATAGCAAGATCCTTGAAGTTGTAAGTAGTGCAAGAACTTACCAAGTCGGTTTTGCTTCAGAAACCTTATGAATGACAGTTGATATTTAAATCTGCTCTCCCGATATTCAAGTGCGGATCTACGGATCTACCCTCACCCCAAAATACTATAGCTAATCAACCACAAGCTAATTCTAATCTCTCTGAAACAGACTCTAAGCAACCTCAAAATAGTCTTCTCTAGCTAAAATATTAAGTGTAGTTTGTAGAGCGTGAAATTAATAATGAAGCAGAAGTATCATCTGGAGAAATTTGGATTGCAAATTTACTCCTCGCCTATAACTAAAATGGAGAGCTTCAAAGTGATAATTCTATAACCTAGAATTTCAAACCTGGATTTTTTATTCCCAATTCGAACATACATATAAGTACTTATAGCTAAAAAATTAGCAAAAAGGCTAAAAATCTTTCACCAGCAGCACATTATTTCTCCATTAGTATCATTTTTATATGTGAATAATAAAAATTTGGGATTTGAACAGTCTTTCAGCACTCTCAGCTACTCAGATAACTGATCTCTTACTCCAATTTATAATTTGATTCACCTGTCACAATTTGGGTCTATATACTACAATTCTCAAGGATCTTGGCAGCCTCATTCAATGTATTGCTTCTACTCATGAACTCTGTGTCACGAATCTCTTCGCATGCATCCGGTCATGACGGCGATGCAAATATTACGCAGTTTTATATAAATTGCAGTATTCAGTCCCAGCCATTTATTGAAATGAGACATTCAAGACACCTATAAAGACACTGAAATACAAGCCGAACGACCGATAAACATGATGGAGCATTATATGACTATATCCTTTACCATATGTAACATTCGGTGTAAGTACTTGTAGATTCATTATCCATTGTAAATACAATCAAATGCGCATGTTTATTATGCACTCAAGGTGCATTTTGAGATATTTTCTGTATAATTAGGCCGAGTCTATAAAAATTCTCTTCCTGGTAACGTTTCAGTTAGCAAAGAAAACCTTCCCACACACACTTCCTTCGCTTCGTTTACACTGTAAACAGCAATGTGATACGTCTTGGATGGCAGGATTTTCATTGGAAATTCCTCCTCTGTAGAGCCAACAAAGCTGAACTTTGCTGCAGAATTCTTTGGTTTTTGTGGTAAAATAACCAAGATGCCTAAACTTAAGTGTCGATTTTCGTTCGAGATTTAAAAAAAGCGGAGATGTAAGCATAACAAATGATAATCGTTTTCCTATTGAAAGCAAATAGGTCATAAAACTCCCGAACCAAGATCATTTCCATTTGTCAATGATTTTGGTGATTCCTTTAAAAATTGCATCAACCTTTATGCTGATGATTCGTTTAAATAAACGGAAAACTCCACGAGTTTAACGTTTAATAACACAGTAAACCAGCAGGCTGATTGCAGAATTTAACATAATTGCATAGATATCGCCTTGAAAATTGTAGTTGCATAAGCACTGCGGTTTAAATGGGCCACAAAACTAAAATCCTACGCCACAGTAGCTGAACTGATTTATACTAAAATGTGTTACGTAATCACAACTTTGCAAAAAGGGTCAAAGCAGTAATGGAAATAGTAGAAAGAGAGAGTCTATTCTGCATCTGAGGTTTGTTATTTAAAGAGTTATAAAGCAGCGCCCAATAAAATGAGAGTGCGGGCTGCATTAACAAACTGAAGGATAATCTCCTTAACAGAAAACTTTAAATAAAGTGCTAAATCGTAAACAGAGGATGAATCGATGAAGCTCAACTCATCTTTTTCGCGTGTTTGCCGTTCCATCCCGTGATTCCCTTCCTGCCGCGATGTAAATATTAAGTGTCCAGATCTTTGAAGGAACACCTCGTATACCTCTTTATGTTATTGCGCTACTGGTGGTGCTGGACTTATTAGTCTGTTGTAAAAAATGAAAGTATTGGATTTCTTCTACAAATTACAGAAATTAGTTCATAATTTCTCTACATATTTCTAGTCTCTAGTTACAAAATTGTCAAAAATGTACAGACAATAAATCTCAAATTAAAACAAAAAAGCTAGCATAAGAATTTAGATTATCAAATTAAGTTTCTAGTGTAGCACCACTGAAATAATTATCTTAAACTATAAAAAGTATACAAATAAAAACTCCATTAAAATTGCACATAAGATTCAGGGCTACCCACCCACACTCCCAAATAATGAACAACAAGGCAAGTCATAAAGCAGATTGAGTAATTTGAAGACCAGCATGGCATCCATCAAGCTGTAATATTAATACTATGGGAAGCTCAAATATTTGTTTAAAAAGCCGCCGCGATTTTATGGCTTTGAAAGTAGGGAGCAGCGAGGAAGGAAATTGCAGAAAATTCGCTTGCCTTGCCGCTCATCTCACCAAAGCAAAAGTCAGCTTGAATTTCCTTGTATTTTTTATGGTGGATAATAATGGTAAATAAGGAGAAGCTATATAGAACATGGATATGGCAGGTCTGTAAACAGTCGCAGGAGTTGCATTAAAATTAGTGGACGGATAACATGGGCTTGTGAAGATACATACCTATGTATAGATAACCTACATAATATACATATGAGGTTTCACCATAGATTATCAGAAATTCAGATCCCGTTACATCTGGCAGGATTTGAAAGTCTATAATATTGTTTGACTTTCTTCCTCTTTACCTCATCCTTTCATATAAGGCAGAAGCCGGGCTTTAGCTTACTTGCTACTGATTTCAGTATTTTAAGGAGATTTTTTCCACATCATTGCTCTTCCTTTTTGAATTTTAGCAACACTTATTTTATATATAACATCTATATATGTATATTACATCTATACAGATACTTACACTTATATTAGCAATTGCGATATATATTACTTTATTATCTTATTTATTCCATGGTATATCTTTTTAATCTTATTTCCCTCAGAATGATCATAGCATATAATATGACAAGTATTAGATATACAGTGTTCCATATAAAAACACATGATAAATTATTGCTATACGCTTGCAAGGCTGGAGAAAATGGTTCCCGGCGGATCCCTACATAGCTCTCTGATTTCCCAACTACATCGTCGTCATGTCTCTTGATCTTCTTGCTTCATCAAATTTTTTCAGCAGGAGATGGAGCATCAGCAATACATGAATCCTCATCTAACCCAGTCTTTTGTAACAACAACAACAATATTTCTGCAGCCATTTATATTACTCAAGCTAATGCGCATCTTGTTGCATCTCCCTCCGAAGAAAACATTTCTTCCCATTAAGGCACTCCGAATATTCTAAACATTCCTTCTACAAAGGTCACGTCCGAAATAAATTAATTCTATTTTTTGTTATATTGTCATTGTAATTCTTTCATTGAAACGAAACCAGCAGCGGTAATTTTGTGAAAAGAAGAAGGAACGCCACTTTTTACAATGGCCACGGTTAAAACAAAAATGATATTTTGCACGGAAATTTTATTTTTTATATTATTAAACGCTATATAAATTGTTTCTACATAAAATATACATGATGGTCCATGTGTATACATATACAACTATATCTATAAATGTAATATCAAATTTTTGATTAAGCTTTTTAAAAATTAGAGACAATGTAAAGTTAGAGACTGTGAGAAATTATAGAAGCAAAATGGGTGAACATGTAAAAGAGACAATTCAACTTCGTAATAAATATTGGAAATATTAAAAATTAAAGATATATAGAATGAATATTATAATAAAGTATTTACATATTAATGGCGTACTTGAGATAGGAGTTATTGAGGAGGAAGGACGTGAATGTTAAATAAACCATTAGTTTCGCCGTATCAAATATCGCTCCGAGTATTTAGCTCATATATGTGAGCGAAAATGCTTTTGGTCCAGAAAGTTGCAATGTTGTGCAAAGGACAAAAATTGTATCATGCACAATTGGATTTGATGGATGAAATCCCATAAGAAATTTTCTTCGGGAGCCCCTTGAAAGTTGAAATAACAAGCTTGAGCATAGAGTATGTACATGCATATACTTATACCGAATTGGAATAGATACACGGCTTATAATATATAATATACCGTATTTATTCGAAAGATATCCGGGCATATCAAAGATAGCCGGATTCTATATTTGTCCTGGGTTTTGCATTAG
>JAQGAK010003471.1:0-15061 GCA_034696945.1 Lipothrix lubbocki
TATTAATTTTTGTATTAATTTTTGTATTAATTTTTGTATTAATTTTTGTAATAATTTTTGTAATAATTTTTGTATGAATTTTTGTATTAGTTTGTGTATTAATTTTTTTATTGAATTTTGTAACGTATTCCCATGTATTTGAGGTGCAATGTGGGTTATCCCCAGTTGTCTTAAATGCGAGACAAGCTAAAGATTCTAATATTTCTGCAAAATTGATTGAAGCTTTTAAAAAGCATTGAAATTAAAATTTTCAATGTCCACCCACGACTTGTGCGTCAGTCCACCCAAATAAATGATAGAATTTTACAACCGAAACAAATACAAAAGTTCTATGAAATATAGAAAACAATTGTACAAAAATAAATTTAGGAAATAAAAGTTAGTTTTCAAAGAGTTAAAACAACGATGAATGATTCTATTATTTTATACATTTATAATAAAAATTCGCTTTGAAAATGAATCAAAGGCTGAAGTAAAATTCAATTATTACGGACTAAAACGACATGACAATTATTATTCAAAGATTACAGCGTGGGTTGTAAATTGTAAAACAAATATTGATATTTGGTGAAAATAGTCCAATGGAAATATCAAAAGAAAATAATTCATATTTTATAATTCGATACATTTTATAAACGAATTATTCAAAATAATCTGATTAATCCACCGCCAAGTCTCTCTTTGAGTTCATTTGATCGCTAATACATTGTAATTATTGGAGGATCAAAGTCAGGATTATTTATTTCGGAGTATAAAACCTCCGGGAGAAAATCCAAATCCTGGACAGTTCTTTTCCAGAATTTCCAGGCATCAGCATCAGAGCTTGAATAGTTTTGTTTTTACAAACTAAATTTCTGGTAGTTTCGATACATCTGGGGCAACTGGAGAAATGCATAAGTGCGGTAAGTTACTCAAGCTGCTTCGTCTGTACAAGTTTTTATTATTTTTTTCTCAATTTTATTAGCAGTTAACGAAAACGGCCGCTGGTCATTTTCTGGCCCTTCACCAATAAAGTCTGAAATCGGCCAAGGTCAATTTTGTCAAGTTTTGCAATTTTTTGCACTTTTCAAAAATCACTAAATTTCCTCAAGAATTCACTTGGTATGTCGATTTTTCAAACATTAACACGCCACAGCTAATAATAAGTCAAGTTTGACCGATTGTAACACATTATACACCACTTTAGAGGAAGTACAACTCGCTATAAACAAAATCTGTATTTTATTTAGAAACTTTCTAAAGCAGATTATCGTTTTTTATATTTTCTGCAAAAATGCAAAAAGTTCCAAAAATTAAATTATTCTGGTCAACGTGACATTTATAAGTTACGGCATGTCAAAATTTAGAAAATAATCCTCTCTCAACAAAATTATATGTAATCTATTTTTTTTAAAAATACGATTTCCTAAAATTAACAAAATAACTTCATTTCGTGGTATCTAAAAGCATTTATTTCAATTAGAGTGAAGAAATGTAAAACAAACTATTTGTTTACCAAAAATACACGCGGCCGCTTTTTGCCCGGCCAGTGGCCAAAACCTGAAACGGGCCACTTTTTTGCCGTTAAGTTCAATTTATAGTTTTTTCTCTTTATTTCAATAAAAATATTCAAAATAAAAATGTTTTTCCTTCCCAAACTAATTTATTCTTAAAATAATAATTTACACGTTTAGTCACAAGTCTTGGAAATTCCAAAATAAAATATTAATTTGTTTAAAAGAAAATTCTAGGAACTTCTGAAATAAAATTTTAAATTCTGGAAAAGAAAGATGTACATACAAGAAATTCTTAAATAAAATATGAAATTGAAAAAAAAACAATAAAAATTATGAAATTAAAAAAAAAACAATAAAAATTATGAAATTATTTAAATATTTAAAATATTAGCACTAGATAGAAAAACATTTTTGGAATTGAAAGGAATAAAAATATTTATTTTCTTCCCTCATTTTTCCCAACAGCAATTCTTCTCCTCCTCCTAATTGGCCTCATTCACTTGTCAATGAGTGAGGAGGATGGATTATTTCCTGGGGACGATGACTTGACGGGGGGAGGTGGCGGGGCGATGTGTCAGCGCTGTGGGGAAGGTTGTGTGGATAAGTGCGGGACTCGGAAATTCCGGAACTGTTGCTACAGTTATTTGCGGAGGAAGCGAGGAAGTCATCGGTTGAATTTACAGACTCTCCCAATTTTTTCATTCCCGTCAGCGGCCGCAACCCAGCAGAAGGATTTCCCCGTTGACTTTGAATGACGTGCAGATCAATTCCTTTCTCTTTCTTCAATTTACTCCTGAAATTATTTCATTATTAGACTTTCCTTTTAGAATTCGGATCCTCGTTTTTCCGAATTGACTCTCTCTCTCTCTCTAATTGTAAGTTTCAATTTCTGAAGTTCTAAATTTCCCTTTCTTGGGAATTTTCCTCTTTGTACAAAAGGACTTTATGTCATTTGAGTCTAAAGAGTTCTATAATGGCTTTAAATACAGAGTTCAATGACAGCCCGGCTGATAAAAATTTTGTGCTGGAGTTTGACGGCAATTCTGTAGGTAAAGAAAGACCGTTTTTGTGATTTGGAATTTACGTCTCCTTGGTATTTCATTGATGTTTAACTATTTGGAAATTCTTGTTGAAATTAATAAACATTTTCTCCATGCTATTACATACGGGTTTCATGAATTCATTTGGCAAACTGCATAGTGCATACATTCATTTTCGCGAAATTAATTTTAATACAAATTATATCTGATAATTTTAAAAAACGTTGATTTTGTAAGAATTGTAACCCCTTTAAGGACTTTTACAACACATTTTAGAAAACGTACAAGAAATTGAAAAAACATTACAAGAAATGTAAGAAAATTCGGAAGCAATTTAGGAAAATTTGCAAGCAAAATAAGAAAAATTAAAAGAAATTCAAGAAAAACAAGAAATTTCAGAAAATTTACAAGAATATTCAGAAAATTTACAAAAAATTCAAGAAAATTTACAAAAAATTTCAAAAAAATTACAAGAAATTTGCAATAAATTTTAGAAAATTTGCAATAAATTTCACAAAATTTGCAATAAATTTTAGAAAATTTACAACGAACTCTAGCTTTACAATAAATTCAAGAACATTTACAAAAAATTTCAGAAAATTTACAGGAAATTTCAGAAAATTTACAAGAAATTCAAGAAAATTTACAAGAAATTCAAGACATTTTACAAGAAATTCAAGAAAATTTACAAGAAATTCAAGAACATTTACAAAAAATTCAAGAACATTTACAAAACATTCAAGAAAATTTGAAATAAATTCAAAATAAATCCGAAAAATTTGCCAATGGAAATTAAATAAAAAATTGATTTAACAAACTTTCATATTATTATAGTTTAGCAAAAAATAAAAATGTTAAAGTTGCTGGCATGACATCCACACCATTTGTACACAAATACAAATTTAGCAACGGCGCCAGCCGGGCAGACACTTTTCACCGTTCCTTCCACTTCATTTGGCGGAGGATAAGTTTGTCAAAAACGTAGAGCAAATAAACTTGTGGATTATGTAAAACTTTCTTAATGACTCGTGTGTCACATTGTAAATCCTGATAATTTCTTTTCAAAGTTTGAAAGAAATTGGTACTTAAATGTATAAATACATAGATATTCATCCTTATTATTGGTTTTCATTCAATAACTTTCTCCGCCAAAAAAAGCCCTTCATTCAGTTTAAGCTAAACCAGGGTTGGCTCCTTAAGCTCTCCTTATAACCTTGGCTCATTATATTATGTGAGGCAAAAGTGCCATGAGGCATGTATGTCTTTCCGTGTAAAGCACTCCAAAACCAACTTCGACTAATTTGTTCGATCTCTTTCGCGGTTAGTTAACCATCAAACTGCAGGATGTGCGTCATAGTATGCTTACATGGCACGCTTAGATACACCGGACTCTCGCTATAAGAGATCTCCATATAAGAGAACTCTCTCTCTGTAAGAGATCCTTTGGGCCCATATATCATACATATGTATATGTATACTAGCTCTCTCAATAAAATAATTCCTATATGTATAAGAGACCGATTTAGGTAATTTATAGCGTTTTCTTATAGCGAGAGGTCAGTGTACTGTGGTAGTGGCTTCTGGTACACCGGAATCTATAAGGGCTTGCTAACAGTGTAAATTCTTTATAACGGCACACTATGGATGAAGCAGAAACATTTGACCAATGAAGAAGTGCTGGTATAAAGAAGAGTCGAAATTTAGTGTACATAAATTCGTTTCTTTGGCAGAATAAACTGAGCGTTATACACTGAACTCCCGCTATAAGAGAACTCTATAAATCACCTAAATCGGTCTCTTATATAAGAATTCTCTTATAGAGAAAGCTAGTATACATATTTATATGTATGATATGTGGGCCCGAGGGATCTCTTACAAAGAGATCTCTACAGAGAGAGATTACAGAGAGATCTCTTATATGGAGATCTCTTATAGCGAGAGTCCGGTGTATGCACCGAGTATGCTATTATAAAGAGGACCGTTATAGCGAGTCTTTACTGTGTAGGAAAATTCTCTCTTTTTATAGGAGCTCCATCGTGTTTGTATATTATATGTACATAGGTGAAATCTCTCTGTATAAGAGACCTCTAAATAAGAGGACTCCACCTTTTAGAATACACCGGACTTTCGCTACAAGAGATCTCTATATAAGAGAACTCTCTCCATAAAAAATACTTTGGGCCTGTATGTCATATATGATTATTTACGTAAGAGCTCTGTATAAGAGAATTTATTAAACAACAAACCAATTCGTGCTTCACTAGACTCTCGCTATAAAAGAACGCTATAAATCACCAAAATCTGCCTCTTATATAGAAATTCTCTTATAGAGAGAGCTGGTATGCATATAAACTATGCATGATATGTGGGCCCAAAGGATCTCTTACAGGGCGAGTTCTCATATATGGAGGTCTCTTATAGCGAGAGTCCGGTGTTTATAGTGTTCTCTTACACCAAGAGTCCAATGTTCAGAGAAGACTCTCTATAACGGGTCTCCAGAAACAGAACCCTAGAAACGGCAGGGTTTTGTGCCCTATAAAGAAAGATATTTGCATGATATTTTAACTTTTATAGCAGCACTCCTTTACAAGAGTTGCATTTGCAGCTTTATAGGATGCCGTTAGGAATAAACTCCTCTGTAGTTACACTTACTTTGAATGATTTCTCTACAGTACGGTCTCTACACCAGACTCTCGATATAAGAGATCTTTGTATAAAAGAACTCTCTCCGTTAGAGATCCTTTGGATCCGCAAGGCATATATAGATACATACATAATAGCTCTCTCTATAAGAAAATTTATTTAAAATAGACTAATTTCAGTTATTTATAGCGTTCTCTTATATCGAGTGTTCCGTGTGTATACTCTTTCTACTAAGTGTAACAACCAGATTTCCTGCCATAAAAATGAATTTACACAAAATGTTGACTCATTTAGGAGAACTTCCTTATAAGGGTCAAAATTTGCTGCTTTATATGGGGTACCGTTATAAAGGTTTACATTGTGTTTACATTAACGTATTGTAACGTATGTAAGATAAGATGCGTTTTAATTGGACTTGGTGATTATAGCGGTCGCTTATATTGAGTGTCATTTGTGTTGGTTGAAAGCCCTTAAGGAAGAAATACACTGGACTCTCTCTATAAGAACTCTCTATGTAAGGGAACTCTCCCTATAGTATCACATTCAAGCCCGCTTTACACATACTGCATGGTTTTGACTCTCTAAATAAGGGATTTCTTTATACATAGTGGATAATTCTCCACAGTAGCACAAATTAGCACGCATGTGGAGCTTGTAGCTCTCTCTATAGTAGCATTCCAACAAAAATTTATTTAGAATTGTTAAAATACGTAGTATACATACTTTTCTTAAGCTGATATATTGGTATGCATGTCACTTTAAAACTACATTTTTAAAAATAAACAGGCAAATCGATTGATTACGTGTAAACTGCAATAAATATGTTACTTTTTAAATACCAATTTAGGAATTATTAGTAACAAATTATTATTTAACGTAATATTTAATTATACATTATAACTAAAATCGTATTTAAAGATTTAAACCCAAAAACGTATAAAAACTTAAATATTAAAATATCATGGTAATAAATTTTTAGTTATTCAATTTTAATTGTAATAAGCGTTTCAAGTCCAGGAATATTACTTTCACATAATATTGTTACAAATGTTTGTGTAAAATCAAGAGGGATAATGTTTTAATGTTAAAAGATCCGAAAGGGAGATTTGCTTTTACAAATGTGGGAAAATATTGCAGTTATTCATAATAATCCACCTTTTTGATTGTAAACCATGCAGTAATCATACAAATCCATATTTGGAGCAATTTTAGGTGATATTCTATATAAGGGACTCTCTCTATAGTGGCACTTTTGGGTTGATTTATAGTGATCTCTTATAGAGAGAGTCCAGTGTATGCAGTTTGAAGAGCAAGTGGATGGGAATAGATGATATATACATAATAGTGAGCATGAAATGCAATATAAAATTTACAATGAGCAACGTTTGTTGCTTTTAAGAGCCTCTGGCTAATAGAGCAAAATAAATACACTGAACTCTCGCTATAAGAGAACGCTATTAATCACCCAAATCCGTCTCCTATATCGAAATTCTCCTATAGGGAGAGCTAGTATGCAAATAACTATGTATGATATGTGGGCCCAAAGGATCTCTCACAGAGAGAGTTCTATTATATGGAGATCCCTTATAGCGAGAGTCCGGTGTATGAGGATTATGTATTGTATAAACTTAACCTTGAACCGTTTATTTCCTAACAACCTAACCTGGCAAACAATATATTCCTAAATTAAATTTAACAAGAATAAGGCTACTAGACTTGGTAAATTAAAAATCCATATGAACTCCTCGTAGCCCCAGGCTTACACAATTTGCTAATGGGAAGAGATTTATTAGGTCGGAAGCTCAAAGATGATTTAGCTCCAAAAAGATGTTTAACGTGTGTGTAGCCATTACATTCCTACCCTACTACACTGGACTCTCGCTATAAGAGATCCCCATAAAAGAGAATTCTCTCTGTAAGAGATCCATAACGTCCGCATATCATCCATAGTTATATGCATACTAGCTCTCTCTATAAGAGAGTTCCTATATAAGAGACGGAGTTTGGAGATTCATTGCGTTCCCTTTTAAGGAGAGTTCAGTGTAATAATAATATGGTAATTGGTCCTTCGGACCCGGATTCAAGTTTTTTCAGAAGGCACAGTAGAAGTGCACCTTAAATGTTCCTATATTCGTAAATTTGATACGTGTTTCAATACACATATTTAGTTCAATTTTTTATTAACGTGTTATTTCAAGATCAATACACCAATTCTGCTTTCTTCTGCACTATAATGCAGTTATGTATGTATACACAATACAAATGTCATTGTATTTTGCTATGAATTAAAAGCAAATCCATTATAAATTCAGTTACACATAATCACACAAGCCAAGTACCAAGACTTCATCTCGACCATTTTATGTACTATAAAGCTCAGAGATTTATTTAGATAAATTTTATATACATGACGTCACACTGTTATTGAACATACAACACTATGACATGTTTGTACCTACAATGTATAACCTATAGAATTACTACTGTTAGCTTCAAGAAAGTATATTATTAAAGTAAACGAAATCTTTGTCGGGCAAAAACAACTTCAAAATGTCGATGCATAATAATGTCAACAAGGTTGCCCCAACGTCTCTAATTACTTCTGTTTGAATCTTTTCACATAATTATCCTTAATCCGAATTTAATTAAGGTAGTTTAAAGTCTTGCCCTTATAGTTGTCAGAGGAACCAGGATTATTAAACTAGTATTCTACTATTATGCCATCAACGAATTATTGATTCTCATTAGTAAGGCCGGGACTTTTTCGCAATTTTTTGTCCTCAAATTTCGTAATTTTAATTACCCATTTCGCAGTTTTCGCAAAATCATTTCGCAAATTTCGCATTTTGTGTTTTTACGCACTAAGAGTGCGAATATTGCTTCAAAATTTTTTAAAATCTTACTGCCATATGCATTTGTTAATTGTGCTTCAACACTAGTGGTTCTATACTTGCTTCTAAACGAAATTAAGATGAAATATGTACATTTGTTTATAAACATTTTCTCCCAAAATGATACATGATACATGATACATGATGGATAAGTACATTCATTAAAAATTAGAATCCCACTCCATATATTACTTTAACCGGTTCCTCCCATATAAAAGAAATATTTTGTTCAAACTAATATTTTACCAGCCCCAACATTTTGCTGTAAAATTAAAAAATTAAATAAAAACGAAACCAAAAAGCTTTCAACGTACACAAAGTTTAAACTATTAAATTGTTTAATGTTCAAAATGGGGCAACTTCTTGCTTGTCCAGTAGTAATTTAGTATTTTGTGCTTGTAATCATGTTTATTTATTACGAAGTTCTAACGTACACCTACGAAATTGAAAAAAGTTGTAATTTTGGCTAAAACAAATGCTGGAAATTGCATAATTTAGAGATTTTTTTGGTGATTTCGTAAATATATTTTCATTTCGCAAAATTTTTCCGATTTCGCAAATTTCGCATTTTTCGCAAATTTCGAAATTTATTTTTTAAGTTTTGTATTGTACTAGTGTTGGGGGTTATTATTTACCAGGGTGGGAATAGTCCAGCGCACCGTTTTAAAATTTTAGCTGTTTTCGCAAATTCCCGGCCTTAGTCATAACATTGATGTAACGTATATTGGTACGTACATATGGTATAATGCTCCTTGTTCATAATGAAACCCAGATTGTAAACTATGCTGCTGCATAAAGTAGAATATCTCATCAGCTCTCTGGAAATCCCGACTGCTGTTACTACCGCTCCTGGAAATACAAGAATTGTATTTCTACATACTCACCTTTACCCCCGAATGTGTTTCCTATGTACGCTCATGTGTGTTACAGATGTATGTGGTGGGTCCTCAGGGACAACAAAGTCTATTGAGTTGACTCACCTCCGTGAAATTCTATTAGGCAGGAAGCCAAGCGAAAGCTAGCGATTTCCTAGTTGAAAATGTCACTCGGAGCAACACCAGACTATATAGATATATTATTAGTATAAGTACCAATATACATACAATGCGTCTCGAAAGGTTTTATATTACTTCTATTTAGTTTACACGTAAGCTATTTTGATTCCACATATTTTTTATATGTATATTTCCCTAAGAATCGCCTTATGCCACCTTACACGTCCAAGTTTTCAATCCTCTTCCAAAGGTAAATCTCCTGCCGCTACTGCTACACTACTGATGTTTTCAAGTCTAAACGTGTACATCGTTACACCTTTATGAGTAATAGTTCGGGAATTGTGTGTACAATTTAGATATACATATTTATTCCATTTATTTTTCGATTTAACACAATTACTCGGAATAAATTTACTCCGGGAAATCCTGGTACAAAGGATTCTGAGAAGTTCATTTATTTTTTGTAACTATGGCAACGAGGCTTTGACAACGTTAAAATTTGGGAAGCGATTCGGGGAATTTTTATTAGGTTTACCTAAAAAAAGTGTACATTTGCCAACCGTTAACGCAAAATCGTACAGGAAAGTCAATAACTTTTAGTTCGCTATCAATGCAAACTGTGTCCAAATTTCAATTTTACATCGCCACTAATGCTAAATGCGCAGTAAAGTCAATTTGAGCTTGCCGTTAATGAAAAATGTACCTGAAGCACATGGACAGAGGATTATAAAAAATTGGAAAGCACCATTTTGGTTAGACAAGCGAATCGTCGGGATACACATTGGCGCCCTACAAGCGCCCAACATAAAATGTGGGTTACTGTATTCTATAATGGGTATATCCATCTTCTCTCACCATCTCCCATTTCCAGCAAGCCAGCCGAAAAGCACAAGCGTTTGAGATGAAATAGTTGCATAAAAAGTTGAAATCCTCACACAGACGGAAAAAATGTCACTAGCAAGTTTTACTCGCTGGCTGCACAGAGCAATTGAATGGAACGAACTAAAATGAGAACCAGGGAGGTTGTCAAGCGGGTTTCCTTTTATCATTCTTTCCCGATGTATAGTCTATTATAGAGTCTCTCTCTCTCTCTCAATGTGTCTGTGTGTGTGCCTGAGCTCTCTGTCACAACATGGTGCAATGTTCCGTACTCTTGTTCCTCTAATGCTCCTCCATTCGCTCACGTTGTTGTTGTTGCTCATATAGGCAATTCCAGCTTCATTCTCCACAAACCGGGTGAGCAACAACAAAAAGATGCACAAAAATTGTACACACATGCACAAAAATACAGAGGCACGTATGCACACAGAGGACAGGGCCCTTAACAATAAAGCGTCTTTGCATGCGTTGGTGCGTGTGAAGAACACAATGATGCACAATCTTTTCAAGTGTGTTGGGTGTATTAAGCGATGCCTACCCGTTTCGCCTATACGGAGACAATTTCAATCTTAAGCACTCCCTATTTACATTGAATCTTATCCTAAAAGTATTGCCTATTTAACTATTTACGGAGAATTCCAAGTACACAAAAGTATTACCTATTTACATTGAATTTTCTGGAAAAATCTGATACTTACACAAGTATATTTCCCATTTAAATAACATTGTCACCCTTATAAAGTCGTTGGTATACGTACATTGTTACAGCTCCTATACTTATATTACGTTTTTAGTAGTGTAGTAGTTTTACATAGTTTGTTATACATCGTATAAGCAGCATTACTCTTGCGTAACGCACTGCCAAGCAATGCAATGACACAAACTTTTTCAGATGAATGTCAAGTCTGCATTTAAATTGCAACCAAGGAGGCTAATATGGTATGCAAAGCGGTGGAAATCAATCCTAATTTATTATCTCCGCCGTATATATAACTATATGTTATGTACATTACACTTTCCGCGCTTTTTCCCATTACATTATACCTCGTCTTCCAATTCCGGCCAATCCTCTAGCGATTCTATGTGCACGAGTAAGCACACGAGTGTATTGTGTAATTCAATTATTACTGCTTTTTCAATTGGTGGCATATTATAGCATTGCAAAATGGTGTATGTTTCATTTTATGGTGAACTTATTCTTTATACTATTAATAATATGTAGGTATATCAAATTATATACATATGTCTAAATTTCCTAAAACTACTTTGCGCAAATGTTCCGGTGCAAATTCCAATGTGAACAAAAGTATTTAAATATAGATACACATACTACTTTACATTTGTAACATTTTTCGTCGTACCAGTATGGAATAAGTAGATATTCTCCCATAAGACAACAATCCTTCCGTTCCGGTCGGATTTCCCATGAAATTCCCATCTATTATAGTTTACGTCCCGAAGTATCTTGAGACGTCAGAGGAAATATGTATTTAGGGATTCTATGGCAAAGGGAAACATTGTGTACCTGTGTGGTGGGGTATGGATAGGAGACAATAACTTTTGAGGGGCATTTGCAAACCAGCAGAGCCCTAGAGCCCCTACCTTTTGGTGTATAAGTGCAGGTCTCTGGAGAAATAAATGATGTTATCAAGCGTGACTTGTATTAACTCCACTGCTACTGTACCCACATTCCCTTGGACTCAGTCTGCTGTAAAAAATGGCTTGCAAATTTCTATATCACTTTCCGTTTACAAATGTCAAAAAAATTTAGGGCGCTCCGGCTCGCTTCTGGATGATCCCTATGACAATGTATGTGTGCCTATATTATATGCATTTCTTATATTGTCGCCTAACCTCAAATTTGCCTTTATGCAAAGATTGAAATAATATGTACATATGCGTTTTTATGCAAGGCGGTCTATGGCGTGTGGGTTTGTTACAGAAACTACGCTATAGGTGTCATTATACATGGAGAACGTCCATGTGTGTAATACATTCGATGCATCACCCCATGAAATTAACTGTTTTAAAGCCAGTGTTCCCCTGTATATTTACATGACATACTGCCAAACTACACGATCCTGGCACGCCGGTCCCAGAAGAAGCCGCAGGTAAGCCCAGAGAACTATCTTTATTCCCTATGACAGCATCATTGTTTGCATCAGCAGCCTCGCCAACTTATGTGCTGAACTTGTAGTAATCGTAACTCTGAAACTGAAAATACGAGGCGGACTCCAGGATTCTATTTGAAACTGAATATCGTCGTTGTAGATGCAAATATGACTATCTACACAAAGGCTAAACAGCAATAAGAATTATTACGATACTACAAGATATTTCACAAATAGTCCAATGCAAAACTGGCTATGTCGTTTAAAAGCATGGCCTATGTTTTTACATTGTCATCAGTATAGCGCAATTATACGGCAAGCAAAATCCCGCTGCTGCTATGGAAAACTACTGCCAAGTCTTATTGCATGTTGTAGAAAAAGGGAAATATTCCAGGAGTTTCTACTGCTTATGTGCGATTGCAATGGTAAATAAACGGGATCGCCACTTTTGCATTCTAAACTTTAAAAATAATATTCGGAAGCTTTAGTCATTCTTGCATTTTAGCAACTGTGGAGATAGTTATATTTGCCTCTTCAACGACGGTACACAATTTTTAGTCAAAACGTTTAGGAACGCGTATGTAAATTTCACATTTAAAACCTGCAGACTATGAACACATTTGTGCACTTTAAAGCATTGTTGTAAGCGTATCAATTTTGTATCTGAAACAATGTTATACTTATATACAAAACATTCCTTCAAATTTCGTTTTGGTCCTCGGCGACCAGTCCCACGCTCCAGCGCTCGTGGAACCCGTCAATGCCGTTAAACTGCTAAGTTGTTAAATAGAGACAAGAGTGTCAGAAATTAGGAAATCTGATAATTAACATGGACATTGTATGGCGGATGGGAAGATGTCATAAATTCTTGTTGCTTATCTCGGGGCATCATCAGCATATTTTCCAAGCCACCACCGTTCATATGTCATATTGGTGGCAGAGCGCTGAGCAACGTGTATTTTATTGGGCCGTCTACATTCTACTATTAAAGCTGTATAGTAAGCTACACATGCCCTCGTGTACATATATTCATCTATACTTGTATTTCACATTTCTCAAATATATGACCTGTCGTCTATTAATGTTTTATATACGTGAAATTTATATACCAATTTAGACATTTGTACGATGCTTATGCAAGCAAATGTAACATTTATACATTGAAATACAACGCTTGTATATTACAACCCGTTTATTACATCAATGTATTTATACGACACGTTGATAACACATGTACGTACATACATATGTATGTACATGCCTGGAAACATACAGTCAATGCCAGAAGATGATATCAAAGAACATGTGAAAGGGATACCCCGCTGTTACTTTCAACCATCCAATTAAATTTACAAAGCACACATCTTACGCGTATGACACTTAATAAGACAGAACTGATGTTTAGGCAAGATATCCCAAAAATAGTCAAAACCAAATATATGTTTCCTGTACATGTTCCCGTTCGTCTACTCTATACAACACCTTGTCTTATCCCATCCCAACCCTGTTTTAACCCTCCGTCCGTCGTCAGGAATCCCTTTGTACCTCTCATTGTCAACGTCATATCACATGTCACAATCCAGCATTTACATATGTATTTCCTAAATATGTACAATTTCCAGTATATAAATACCATACAGTTTCTGATATTCTCGTATTACACTGCATAGTTCACTTATATAGATGCAAGGATAAGATATTTATATAGATGCATAGCCCAACGTGTGAAAAAGCCCTGTCAGAAACAAGATGTCAGGATGTGAAGTGGTGTCAAAAATTTTCTCCACACTTACCCCAAATGCGTATGCTATACCTTATGCGTATATTACCTGTCTGTACTTAACATCAGACATTATTTTTACGCATATTTGAGCGGGCGCTATTCCGAATAATATTCTTGTTGCATGTATTTAAAAATGCATCCCATTTAAACTTTGGCTTAGGGATACGACAATGGAAATGTGCATAAGAAGTCTGCGATGCTTCTACATTCAACATATGCGTCAGGAGTCAGGATACAATAAATTTAAATGTGCTTCAGTATGTGTGATGTCTGTAAATGCACTTAATCTTCGAATGCCTATAAATATGCGTATGGATATGATGCTCTAATCTATTTATACATACGACAACATATATAATATCCAAGAAAACAAGGCCGGAGAAAACCAAAAAGTCAAGTCGAGGATTGTCTGGTTGATTGAATTCTCTCACACCACCACCACTTTTTACAGCCAAAGTCTTCGAGATATTTCAACTTACATAGGTACATGTGTATAGTGTAATATGTTATTGCCATAGCATATACGGGAAACTTGAAAACTGAGTCTTCCCCACACCATAAATATATGCACGCCTATAAACGTCCTTGTCATCGGATGACTCGTCCTGTCACGAGCAACTGCTGCAATTCGATTTACATAATATGTTATGTGTTGCACATTATAACAACGTAGCAGTAGTTTTGCTTATAATAATATGTATACATGTAATATTTCCATAAGTAACGCTACATTCCAATATATAGCCTATACATAGCTATACCTACCACATCTCTTGACACTGTCAATGCTACAGATGCCCGAACAACCAAGTTCAAAAATATCATTGCCTCTTCATCCTGACATTTCCCTGCATGTATTTGTTGCCTATATACTTGTATATGTTGTATTGTACAATATGTATATGCAATTGTTTTTGGTCTGGAAAAAGAAGTGAACGAAATAATTGTTGGAAGACAAGAAAGTCATAAAAAGATGGGTATACATATATATATACAAACGTCATGTTAAAAAACGTTCACACAAGGATTCTGATGTGTCAGCCCAGACGCTTTGGTTTCCCGCGAGATGAACCCTTTTCCAACATTCTGTCAACTTGTCCGCTCCTATAATGATGAGCAGCGGAGAGGTGAGGGACAGGGAAGAAATACATATCGTCGGTGGAGATGCAGAGTGGTATAACTCCAATGGTATCTAGATGCAGGATGAGACAACCACCATCATT
>JAQGAK010003472.1:0-15050 GCA_034696945.1 Lipothrix lubbocki
TTATTTGCTGCTGACCTAAATTATTTGCTGCTAATCTGCTCTAGATTTGATGCAAGTGGATTTGCTGCTAAAATCCTTTTTATTTGCTGCTGATTTAAATATATCCCAATTTAAATTACCAAAAGTGGAGAAACTTTGGATTCTAATTTTCAAATTTGTTAAGGGGGAACCCTTGAATGTAACTAAAAAAATTGATGGATACAAATTTTACACGGAGACTTCGATGATCTAATGCGTTGCGAAATTTATCAAAGAAACTACATACCTATATAAAGGGTCTGTATACCTGAAAACTCTCTCTAATCACTTTACGTGACAATCCGCAGTGACTTGGGAAAATACTGAGTCAAATCCGTTGAGTATTTGAAACTAGTTCTTGATAAGTTATCACCAACCATTATTATCGCTGTTCATAATCTAAAACTCTATTGAAATTCTCGGTAAACGCGACAAATGTCAACACGTTTTACGGGCTACACAACTACACACATATTACTTCGTTGTCTGAGAGAATGCATGGAAAATTTGGGAAAATATTGTTGGTATCATTTCTCGTGCTTAAAATTCTGAGATTTATTACCGCAAGATAGAATAGAAGGGTGGGGAGATCATAGACAAAGGAGGTAGTTGGTCTGCTCACATTTTGTATCTACGCCTGTGTGCAATATAATGTTTGTTTGCTCTATTAATGTACTTGTTTCTCTAATTTGATTACTTATACATATTTTGTTGTCACAATTTACGGTATTTTTCATTTATTAATAGTCCTGAATAGATATTCTGTAAACAAATCTTTCTTCGCCTTCCGAACGTTGAAATTAACAAAAGTGCCATTTTGGGTGAGAATATTACGCAGTAGGTCGGCCTTAAAATATCCTCTGCTTTTTAACGAAAAGGTCACGCAGTAGATCTTCCTTAAAATATCCTATGGCCTTCACCACAGTCGTAGGCATAGCGGCTCGAAGTGACTTCAATATACGTTTACATTCCCTGAAATCGGAAATTTCCAGGACGTCCAAATGTTGAAGTGAGTCGCGGAATACTTCCACTGATAGTTCCTCGCACTGTAAGCACATGACATAAATATATGTACATCAATCAGATTCGACTAGATTTGAAAGACAGTGAAAGCATCAAATGCAATAATTTCAAGCTATAAATACCCAAATTATTCTTAGATGCTTCAGTTTAGGAATACGGGACACAATATTCTGAATTATTTCGTTAGTCAGTTTGTGCTGCCACGTGAGTGACTCCAAATCTAGAAATAAATAGAGGAATAGCAAAGACTAATTAATTGGTTTAGTTAGTTTTATCCTGATTCAGAGGTAGTATTATCAATTAAGCAGAAGAAATCGACTAGAAATGATGTGAAATAATAACAGCAACAATGAAATGATGCCGAAACCAAAGAACTAATGGCTACACTAATATGGACCGCTTAAATTACGTATTTTTGCCAATACATATAACAAGTTTTGACAAAAAATTTGAAATCAATGCCTAAAGTATACATATGCCATGTTTCAGCAAAATCGGAAGAATTGCTTAAAATCCCAGGTGACGCCAAAGCAATTAAATTAATTTGGCTCTTTAAAATGATCCCTAGCTCTATGCTTAAAGGCGACAATATACCAAGTTTTAGCAAAATCAGAAGAATTCCGAAACTGTTTAGCTAATTGGGCTGAAATTTAAAATGACTCCAGCTCTAGGTCTGATGGCTACGTGTATCAAGTTTCAGCTAAATCGGAGGTGAAAACCGATTTTTCAGTTAAAACCGAAAAATCGGTTGATTTGTTGAAATTTGTTAAAATAGTACAATTTATCTTATTGTTGGTTGTCAAAAGAAAACAATTTTTTATATTTACTTTGGAAATGCAGAATAGAAACCATAGCGGAAATTGCATTCTTATTTATTTCTGTCCGTTCCGGGAAGTTATCCCATGAAGATCCGCTAAGCTGAAGACATTTAAGCCCCGGATACGCACGGTGACATTGTTGCAAACATAAGGAGGTAGAGAAGGCGTCACGTGGGTCCATCGTGACATTGTTGACGTTGGGAAACATTTGTGTCAACGTTGTTATCCAGGATTGTGGCGCCTGGTGCCTAAAACTATACAATTCTCCTGGGACCGCTATTGTACGAACTCCTTCATGCAGGACGGATTGAAATACCGTCCGATTTGCAAAACGAATCGAAGCACATTCTATTTTAACTTCTTCCAACAGAGGAAACCTTTCTGATGTGACACTCATTAAGTGGTCATAATTCGCGTTGTCCAGAGTAAGGCTCTTTAGTTTCGGAAAGACGTTGATGTTTGCATCCCAAAATTTGCAATTTTTATTGGTAGCAAGACCTTTAAGGGTTGGCGCAATTTTTTCAAATAGCAAATGCAATTTTGGCAAATGTTGATGTCGAGAATTTTTTAAAACTTCCAATCTCAATTGTTTCAAGACAGGCAATTGCAATGTCGCCAGTGCGTCCCAGGAATCTTCGGCCGTATCAGCTACAGAAATTGTTAGGTCCAGATTTTTAATTCGTGTTAAGTCCAATTCCACAAATGTGCGAAAGCACTGAACTGACGTAATCCTAATTTCCACACTTGTTAGTGGGGACCCGTTCAATAACAGCGTTTTCACTAAACTAGCGGAACTGATTTCATGAACATATGACTTATACCAACGCAAGGTATGCAATGCTGGGAGTGTGGCTTTATCATAAGCTTTATCCATGCCGGGCCACGGATGTATATGTAACGTAGTGATTTGATCACAATAAGATCTCAAAAATGATCTAATATCTTCTGCTTGCTCCCGGTATGGTCCCGGTAATAATACATCTAAAGACTTGATAACCAAGCCAAAACGATGGATTAGAAGGCTCAAAATATTTCCCGGTATATCATCAGCATGTAAGGAAAGCTTCTGAAATGGGGATGGCAACGACAACAGTGCTCCATTAGTTAGAACTGACTGGAAATCTTCCAAATCTTCCGTCTTCAATAGAATTGTCGTCAGTTTTCGAAGAGCCTGACAAGCTTCGATGTTCCAATATTTATTGACAAGTCTGAATTTCTTTAGGAGCTCTTTCTCTGTGATTGATTCGATGAACAGCTTGGCGACCTGTAGTATTCAAAAAGTACAAAATAAATTACAAATTTATACGTCAGTCAGTTAATGGATACGGCAATAATATGTATCTACTGATAAATTATAATTGAGCCAAACCAAAGGTGGCATCCCATCCTCATCTGTGGCCACATCGCCATTAGTAAAAGTGTTTGGATCCACAGATTCCTGGCCACTTACTAAGGCTGAGGCGCTTGGAAAGTACTTTAAGTTCTCGAGGTCCATTGCCGAAGATGTCTTTTATTGTTAAAGATATGTTCTCAATAAGAGTATACTCTTCGAACAGTGATTTAATTCAAATATGAATATCTGAATGCAGACCTACACTGTGACTGAAATCATTGAATAAACCGAGGAGTGAGCAATTAGTAAAAGTCCTAAAATACTAGCGGAGGTTATAATTATTAGGAATATCAAATGACTTTGATAAGTCCTAGGTGAGTTATCATAAATCCTGTATGTTATCACATTAATTCATGGAGATAAGGATTTTTGCACCTGACGCGATTCGTAAGCTCTGGATGTATTACATTCGCACGTACATAACGTCCAAACGAAGTACATATTTACATGTTTTTCTACATTCCGTGAAAGCTGGGTTACCTCTATTTTTATCTAAAAATATTTTACCATTATCAATTATTAGAATATATCCTGTGTGCATTTGCTCCACTCTCTGCATACTAACTAATGTCATGATGCAATTACTGTAATAATTATTACATACATTTTTGAAAATACTTACTTTTATTTTGTTGATATTGAGCACTTTGATTTATGCAATATTTTTGGAAAAAAACAAAAGATCCGAAATCCAAACCGATTACGCGAGTTATGCATTGCGTTCGGGACAAGTTGGTACACTAACGTGTTTTTCAATATTCAAATCTTACTAGCACATATACGCATGTTAATTTTCCTTTCTTATCTTTCATGTAGTTATGCTCATTTACACCGGACTCTCGCTATAAGTGATCTCCATATAAGAGAACTTTTCGTTAGAGATCCTTTGGGCCCACAAATCATACAGTTATATGCATACTGGCTCTCTCTATTAGAGAATGCCTGTATAAAATACTGATTTTGGTGATTTTTAGAGTTCTCTTGTATGGAGAGTTCAGTGTATATACTTACGACGAAACTATTTCTTGAATAAGAGGCATAACCGCTCCAAATTGTGTGGAAGTACTTCTTGGCAGTGAATTAAAAAAAATTAAGCTTTTCAAAATGCTGGAATTCAGTGTATTATAACCAAACTCCAAAGTTATTACAACTCCAATTATTTAAAATTTCTAAAATTTGTCAAATCCTTAATATTTGAATTTAAAGTGGTAAGTAAAAACAATTCTCCACAAAATACGGGACATTTGTTAGAAAAATGTGCTAATTTTACAGTTCTTCGCATTTCACAACTTTTTCCTCGATTTCGCGATTTATTTCATATTTCGCAAATGCAATTTTCCCAAGTTTCGTAAAATTTTTAATTTTTAAAATGTACAAATATTAGGGATCCCATTTAACCTACATAGTCTAGCGGCTTTTTTGTATTATTTCACCTTTTTCGCGAATTTTCAAGCCTTTATAAGCTGCCATAAATCCTCATACATCACAATTCCTGTAGTAAATAATAATAACAGCAAATCTAATAATTTTGTAGAGGGGCACATTTTTTAATTATTTACTATATTTATTGCCAGAACAATAAATTTAAGAAATATTTACATTACTTCTTTTTCGAATTAATTCGCTTACTCATTAGGAGTACAGTGACAATTATTATGGGGGGAATTAATTAATAACTCTCCCAATCTCTAATTATACCAGTCGTCTCTTCCCTTCACAAAAGTCCCAGGCATAGCGGCTCGTAGCGAATTTAAGATATGTTTCCATTGCCTGAAATCGGAAATTTCCAAAACGTCCAAATGTTGAAGTGAGTCGTGGAATACTTCCACTGATAGTTCCTCGCACTGTAAGCACAGGACATAAATACATTTACATCAAATAGATTCGAATATATTTGAAGGACATAGTGAAAGCATCAATAGCAGTAATTTCAAACTAGAAACACCCAATTTATTCTTAGATGCTTCAGTTTGGGTATACGGGCCACTATATTATGAATTATTTCATTGGACAATTTGTGCTGCCACGCGAGTGACTCCAAATCTAGGAATAAGTGGAATAACAAAAACCATTAATTAGTTTAGTTAGTTTTGTCCTGATTCAGAGCCATTCAGTAGTAAAATTTCATATAAGCAGATCGAAAAGATTGTAATCACTTTGAAAATGCTGAATAAAAACCATGGCGGAAATCTCACACCCATCCTTATTTCTTTCCGTCCGTTCCGTGTAGTCACTTCATTCAGATCCGTTAAGCTGGAGAGATTTCAGCTGCGGATAAGCACGATTAAATTGTTGAAAACAAAGCAAGGTCCAGAAGCCGTTACATGGGTCCATCGTGACATCGTTGACATTGGGGAACTTTCTTGTCAACGCTGTTATCATCGCTGGCGACGCCTGATGTCTATCAACCTCACTTGAACCATGTAAGGCACCTGGGACAAAAACGTTTTGCACTCCTTCATGAGGGACGGAAAATCCCATTAGATTTACGTCATTATATGACGTGTGGTAATGCAAGGTGTGCAATGCTGGAAGTCTGACTTTATCATAAACTTCACCCAGGCAGGAACACGAATAAAAATGTATTGTAGTGATTTGATCAGAATAGGAGTTCAAAAATATTCTAAAATCTTCTACTCGTTCCCGGTAAAATAACACATCCAGGGACTTGATAACCAAGCCGAAACGATGGATTAGAAGGCTTAACATATTTCCAGGTACCGTATCAGCATGGAAGGAAAGCTTCTGAAATGGGGATGGCAACGACAAAAGTGCTCCATGAGTTAGAACCGACTGGAAATCTTCCAATTCTGTAGTTCGCAATAGAATTGTCGTCAGTTTTCGAAGTCCCTGACAAGCCTCGATGTTCCAATATTTGTTGACAAGTCTGAATTTCTTCCAAGGGTGGCATCCCATCCTCAGCTGTGGTCTCATCTTCATGAGTAAAAGTGTTTGAACCCACAGTTCCCGACATCTTTTTCGAGGTTCATTACCGACGATGTCTTTTAGTGTTCCAGATATGTATGTTGCCAATAAGCGTTGACTCTTCGCACACTGATTTAATTCAAATATGAATATCCCAATGCAGATTTACACCGTCACTGAAATCATGGAATAAGCGGAGAGTTAGCAGTTAGCAGTGGGAATGAGTCGTGGAATACTAGCGAAGAAATTGCTATTAATAGGAACGTGCGGTATCATATGATTTTGATAAGCCATGGGCAAGTTATCATATATCGTGTAGTTATCACATTAATTCGTGGAAGATAAGGATTATTGCATCTGACGCGATTCATATAGTGAAAGTTTTTATTAGTATTAGAGGCCATATATGTGTGTAGCAATTGGCCGGAAGTTGTAATTGTAAAGTATGTACATATGTATAACGGCGATTATTCTTATGAGACTACCGACTGGGAAATAGTTATCATGTCAAACGAAGTACATACATACATACGTATTTCTACTGGACGTGAAAGCTGGGTAACCTCTATTTTCTCAAATTTAATTTACAAACACTAGTTTATACAATATGTCTATTTCTCCGCTACTATATGCAAACTAACAGAATTTCGTGATGCAATTACTGTTATAATTTATCCATTTTTTGAATACGTTTCCTTTTATTTTAGTTACATGAACACTTTGATTTTTGAAATATTTTAGAAAGCGTTGAGACAACAATTACGAAATCCAAGTCGTTGACCCGAGTATAATGAGTTGACAGAACGACATATTGGTACACTGACCTCCCAATTAATTAAAAATTCTATACTCGAGATAATAATCCTTGTTCATATTAGTTTTCTGGTTCTGAGTTAATTAATAGAGGTACTCATGTATGTATGACGAAATATTTGCTTGATTAAAGTTCCTGGCATAACTGCTCGAAGCTCCGTTAAAATACTTCTCCTGTTCACATAGGAAATTTCAAGCACATCCAAATGTTGAAGCAAATCTTGAAATACGACGACGGATAATCCCACGCACTGCAAAAAATATAAAAAAATGTACGTTATTAAATAGTGGATTTGACACGTATTATCTCTGAAAATAATACTTTCTAGTATTGTGATTTCTAGTATTCTAGTATTTATAATGTTACAAACCCAATGTATTCGCAAGCACTTCAAGTTGGGCAATCGGGCTACATAATTCTGAATCGTTCCATTACAAATTTGTACATTTTCCAACACAAGTGACTGTACATCTATGGAAAACAATGTATGTAAAAACAAATGTGTATTAATAATATTAGTCTATCACCCCACTCCTAAGAATCATTATTGATTCTTAATAATAATTATTAGAAATTTAATTAAGAATAATTATCATTCTAATTCCACGAACAACATTTTCTCGTGACATCAGCATATATAATCATAATAATTTCATACTAAATAACATTTATTACATAAACAAAATTATACGCGCGGAAGATTTAGCCTAAATCATTAGGGAAACAAGGAAAACTTCAAATCATAACATATAATCCAAATGCCACAAATCTGATGACCAGAAGGACTGCTCTGTTCATTGATAGTCGCCCTTGATTTTTGTTTTTATTTTATTTTTCTTACTGTGAAATTCGTCAAACGAAAATATTTGGGATAAATTTTCAGCCCTTTCATAACATTGCCTTTCCAATATTGTCATCTCTCCTGGTGCTCTACATTTTATAGGCGTCAGAAATTTTAGCTGGGGGTAAGCTCGGTTAAGTAGATGAAAACATGCTGAAAGATTGGGCCATTTCACGTTACTAATCGTTACATTGTTGACGTTGGGGAACTTTTTCGTCAAAACAGTCATCCACCATAGTAAAGCCGTATGAAGATCAATTGACGTCACACTACTTAGTACAATCTGGATATTTAAAAAAACTGCATGAACTCCTTCATGGGGGACCCATTCCAATTCCACAAGAGGCGTGGGTGAAATACAAAGACGTAATTCAAATTTTTTCAAACTTGGAAACCTTTCAGGAGTAACGTGAAAAAGGGCACCACTAGTCCATAATCTCAGAGTCAGGCTCTTCAGTTTTGGAAAGATGGTGTTAGTTTCCCAGGATTCAATTCTGTTTCTGACATCAAGATCTTCAAGAAATGGGGCACCTCTGTTCAATAGGGAATACTCACGATGAAAGGAGCTTTTCGGAATGGGAATGCTCAACATTTTTAAGTCAGGTAATTGGACATAAGCCAATGAAATCCAAGGCTCCTGGACCAATTCCGGTATTCTTATCGACAGCTCCAGGTGGCGAATTCGTGTCAAATCCAAGGAACAAAATGTACGCAAACTAAGCGTGGACGTAATCTTCATCTTCAAAGTTGTTAATAGGGGCCCCCGAGATAATATCGTTTTTACAAAATTAACGCAGTCGAAATTATCATACAAGTTAATATACAACGTTTGCAGTGCTGGAAGGCTGACTTCTTGATAATATTCAAGTGCTTCGGACCAACTTTGAGAAATAGCCAGTTTAGTGATTTTATTAGAGTATTCCTTCAAAAACACTCCAAATTTTCATTCCCGAAACCGAGCACATTTAAATACTTTACATCCAAGTCGAAACGGTGGATTAAAGTGCTCAAAATACTTCCAGGTACCGTCGTAGCAAGTATGGAAAGCTTTTGAATGGGAGACGGCAAAGACTACATTGCTCCGTCATTCAAAACTGATTGAAATGTTTTCAAATCTGACTCCCCTGTAAACAATGTTGTAATCGACAATTTACGAAACCTTTCACAAGCCTCCAGGTTCCAATGTTTATTGACCAATCTGAATTTCCTTAGGAGCTCCACTTCGGTGATGGATTCCATGAACAACCTGACGACCTGTGTAAACGTTGAAATTTACAAAATAAATAATTAATAATTGCTCAGCTCAAGTCAATGAATAGATTAGCACAATTTATTGATACATAGCCTCACCAAGGTTGGCATTCCCTCCTCATCTTCAATAACTTCATCCGTCGTGGTGTGAGTCGCAGATTTTTGGCAACTACTAGGGGCCGATTTCGAGTTTGAACACTCTGATGTCATCGTTTGTCGTTTTTGGTCGTCGCGGTCCATTTTAAGATTATTAATGGCACAATCAGTACAATGGGTTTTTAGCAATATAAGATTTTACTCTCTGAGAACATGTAGTTTATTTATTCCGCGAGCAAAGTTAAACTGTAACTAAAATAAATTACTATTTTAATTAAATACAGACAATACTCCTATACCACTTGACGTATCAATTAGCAGTGAGTCATAGAGTTGCGAAAACTACTGAGTAAAAGTCGTCCAGGATTTACAAGTAATTCGTGATAAGTTATCATATGGATCATCGTTATCACATTTTATTACTCCTAAATTCTGTTGATATCATCCGTGAACGCGACAGATGTCAACATCATGAAAAAGCTGCACACTATTACTTTGTTGGCTGAGTGACTGCATGCGAATTCGGTGAAAGATTGTTGATAAGGCGCTGTCCGTAAATTACGAATACAAAAACATGGGGGGTAGGGGTTTGGCCGCGATGACGATTGTATACTACACGACCCGGGGGGGGGGGTAGAAAAATTATACGAATACAAAAATTTGTTAGGAAATAAAAAAAAATTTTTATAATTCACTTGGATCTGTTGACTAAATTATCGATCAAAAATCAAATCTTTTGAAGTCTATTTTCCAACTTATTCTGCTCATTTTTGTTCGCAGGTCATTGAAATAATTGTGCCAGATTGTTCACTTCCGGCGCCGGAAATACCCGATAGTCAGAATGATCGTAAAATTTTGCGTCTTCGAATACAGAAAAAAGCAATATTTAAACATGTTTTCAGTGTTTGAAAAATTTGTTACACGTCCTTGTCATTTCACACAGGCATTAAGTATTGCACGCAGCACTTATATAGTTACAAAGCGGATTTTCTTCGCTTCTTTAAAAATTTTAGCCATCGTATGCAAATACCATGGCATATAAGAATCGCGCTTGCCTAGATGTGACGGCGTTTTGGACATTTTTAGTATAGGGCAAAATGAGCGCAAAGTGGCCTCTAGAACATTTATGTAGTGCTTTTACAAGTATAGTTGTGATAAAACAATCATCATTTTGCAATGATTTGGGGCTTGCGCAAAGGGGCGGCGTAAGCGCCCGGATGTATTCCCCAGGGGGGACATAGACACAAAGTTATGTAATATCCTTATTATACTGATTTAAAGCGCTGTTGCCGAACAAAGAAATAAATGGTTTTATTATGACTCGTCATTTGTTTTTGAAACACGCTTTCGACGGAAGTACGAATTTACGGACAATTAGAATTTCAATAGCAGTGCTGAGATCGCCCCTAGAATATTTGGATGTATATTTAAGAGTTATCGAAGAAATCACATGTAAAATTTAAATTTCAAATTTTGATATTTTTTCAGAAAACTACGCAGTTGACTTCAACTAAATTAGAAACATGCGTTATTAATTGTCCCAAGAATATGTGTAAAAGTATGGCTGTATTCCCCCAGAATGCTTCAAAAGTTTTTAAACGTATTAGAAATTATAGGAAAATTTTTTAATTTTTTTTCAAAAATCGGAGGGAAATTATAAAAAACTCGGGAAAAAGTTTGCACGATTCTGTTTCCGGAAAACTATTTCTATGAAGATTAAATGTACTACGTGTGAAGGTAATCGGTATTTTTTCTAATACCCGGGTAACTCCAAAACGGCAGGACCGATTTAGCGCAACTTTGACTTCTGCTAAGTCTAAGGCTTGTAAGCTATGTATATTAAGTTTTAACTAAATCGGAGTGTACGTTTTTAATACCCGGGTTACTCCGAAACGGCTTACAGATTCGGCCCATCTTCGAACCTCACCAAGCTATATGCCTGGACATTATGTGTACAAAATTAGAAGATTATCAGACTACGGGTTTTTGAGTTATCCTGTCGTCGAACGTACAGACGTACGGACAAAGGTCATTTTACTAGGGGCGCTGACGTCGCCCTATAAACTTACACATTTAGCAATAAATTAAAATTATTGTCAGTTATCGCCAATTGCTACCAGAGTATTCACGAAGGTGTTTTGTATAATGTTTTATTTTTAAGCACAATCGGAAAATGACTGCCCAGGTTTCTGTCTAAAATTGGGTATGTTCAATTTTCTGCCATTATGCAGATTTTTTGGCCATTTATTTATTGTAAGTGTGCAGATGATTTTCAGCATGACTGGCAGAAAGAAAGAAGCATTTTTATGTTGCCTAAAATATGGTCTGACAAAGACTGGAATATATTTTGCAAATTGTCAAAAAGATTGTCCTTTTCAACATATCATCCTTTTCAAACTATTTTTCAGAAATTTTATTCGGTTACTATATTGTCTAATTCAGGCATCCCCACTTTGGGGACCGCGGTCCACAAGTCGACCGCGTCTTCCTTTTAAGTGGACCGCGGCCCAATGTTCTCAAAATAATTTACACTAGATATAATCACATCATCTATAAAAAGACCATAAGTGCATAATTTTAAAATATATTGAACATAGCGTAAATTCAACAAGTTCCTAATATATGCTTATGTATGTATATCCTAAAAATCCCATTTTGAATCCCATAAAATGTATATACTTGAAATTAGTCTTGTTCAGCAGGATAAGGCAAATTGTCTTCATAGATTCTGGGCGGCGCAACTTCAGCTGGAGCGTACTAATAACCCACCCGTGGTGTCTGTATGTGTCCGTTCAAATACTTGCTATAAAATATTTTGCTACAGTTGCACTGCCCTTTGCGAATAGCTCCTTTGTAGGACGGCCTGAATCGTCGCGGAGCGATGATTTTTAAATATATGTATAGTGTTAACAACTTGTATAGCAGAATCCTAAAGGTGATTACATTTTTAATAACTTAAATACTTTTTAGGTTAGATTTATTCGTCAAAAACTAATTTATGCTGTAAATTGTAAAACGCTATGATGATTCCAAGTTTTTAGTAAAACGAATCTGTGGCTCTTACTTTACCCGAAAGCGAATTTATTTTACGAAAATATTCCCGATTGTGACATTCAAAATTTAAAATTATCCGGACGGTGCTAAACCAAATTCTCTTTGCATTAAAAAATCGTGTAGAGAGCAAATTTTGCAAGAATAAAGCGCACAATTTTAAGAAAATAGTTGTTTTAAATTGTAAAATATTTAATAACAATGGATTTATTACGATCGATTTAGCAAAAGCCCTTAGAATCGGCATTCATTCATACGTAGTTACATCAAAAATTATATCAAATTTTATTTTTGTCATACTAATAAATTTAAATTACAATGTGTTTGATACTTTTCAGTGATTACAGTTGTTGGATCCAAAGTTCGGGTGTGGTACTGATCTTTTTCAAAATACTACCTCGTATAAATTTTAAACGAATACATCGTCGGCCAACCTGAAGATGCCATAATAGTATTTCACTAGTCTAGAGCAGAGTTGCTCAAATTTTGAAACCGACGATGTGCCAAAATCAAGCACAGTGAGGGAAGCGAGCGTCACGTGATACCCCTATCCAGCTCCACGCATGATTTTTGGTACACTCTGAGATTAATGAATTAAGGAGAACCCGTTTTGGTACATCGAGAGATTAGGTGGAAATGATTATAGCACATTAGAAGGTTTGGCCGACGACATACTGAGTGAATTGTGTACAAGTTCTGAAGTGTCTAGTAGTTCACTGTTTCAAAAATTATGAAAAAAATAAAACCGGTATCCCATTGTTAAATTCCCAAAGCGGTCTGTGCAGAATTTCTATACAATTTAGCAAAAAATACTGAAGGGGCCCGCGGTGAACTTTAGGTTCGAAAAGTGGACCTTCGGGTCAGAACAAGTGGAGAAGCCTGGACCTAAAACATTTTTGTGAAATGAAGAAATTAAAGCATGAATTGTATGAAATTCAACTAGTTTTAAATCATGTTATAAAATCTGCCTACAAATAATCTATTCCTTGGAGAGTGCATGTCATAATATGCTAAATCCATCTGTCGAATCCTTCTGCACAAATTTGTTAGGGTTTCCTTTGATGGGCCATTTTTATTAAGATTCTGATATTTGAATTAGTTTTTGGACGAAATGTTTGGGCAATAGTTTTTTTCGAAAATGTTTTTCGTTTAAATTTTGAATTTCTTCAAAACAATTATGTATGTGTATTATTATATTTAGTAAACAATTTTTGTTGTATGACGATTATTTTCCCATAAAATTTTGCACAAAAAATGTTCGTAAAATTTCCGTGCTTTTCCTGCCCTCATGCCTTCTTTCAAGCTTTTTATCTACCATTTTGCAATTTTTCCTTGATTTTTCAAACGATTTTCAACTCATCGCAAATTTTCCAGAATTAAAAGTAGACATGACAGTTTCTTTTCTTGCTAGAATTATAATTTCTTTCAAACAATATTTTTAGGTAAATCTTTAAAAACTCACACAATGGTGTATTGGGCCTGGGCGAGTTGCAAAACGCAAGATTTCGGCGGATTTCTGCGGGCGAAATCTGACTGAGAGAGGAGTTTGACAACAGCAAACTTGCATTAGTCGCCGGGAGACTTGAACAGGCGGAGTTTAACGACAGTCGCGACGAAAATACCTGAAAACGGCAGACTTGCACAGCGCGACTGTTTCAGACCAACGTTGAATTTCGTACGTTTACCTATTATAATGAACAACGCAGCTATTGTACGGAACAGGAAATTGTAAATTGCAGAAACATTTCTGTGGTCATTTTTTTCCAATCTATCGATCTTTCTACTACAAATTCTAACAATGAATCCTTTTAAAAGTTTTGGAAGAAATAATAGTCAGTAATTTCAGACTTACCCTGAAAGTCGAAAACCCAATGTTTTTTGGTAACCTCGCAAATATAAAAAACGCATAGTTTGCAGTCAATTAGACTTATTTTTGCACGTCGAAAAAAAAGTCTAAAAGTGTGTATCTGATGGTAAAAAATTTACAAAAACTATAAGCAATTTTCGACTTTTTGTACATTTTTAGGGTTTTTAAAGTTGAATGACAAACGGTTTGAAAAATAAAAAATTAATATTTATTGCTTCTAGAGTAACGTTTTGTGCTGAATTCGAAACAAAATGTCTTACCTGTGTTTGGTCGCTAATTTAGTTTGCAGAGTTGAAAAACCTAGATTTTTAGCACTCAATCACACATTTTAATAGGAAGGAATGAAAATTTAAAAAATCCGAGAAAAGTCGAACCTAGAGAATTTAATTTCCTTTCATTTGAGTCTATGGTCATATAAATCGGCTGAGTTATGTGGTCTCTATAAGTAAATCCCCGGAAGCCTTTTTAACCATTTGGTGCTTTTAACACGCAGTCCGTCCTCAGTCAACTACACGGGCTTAACATGCCATTAATTCCATGTTCGCACACGGGTATTTCATGTAATTCGGCAGTCATGTTGGACGCAGCTACTTCATAAGACGTGGTAAAAAAAACTCAAATTTTAGTGGTGATCATTGTTTAAGAATTATGAAAATTCTTCTACGCTTATTTATTATTATTTGATACATGCTTAGAGCGCACTTGTTTTTTATTATTATAAACATTATTATATAATGATGAAAATTATTAATTTATCTCATCCCTGAAAAGGAGATATAAAAGTTACCGTCTCTACGAGTTAAACATGAAAACTACTATGATTAATTACTTTTTATTCTTTATTATTATTGACATAGTATTATAATAATTTGGTATTATTATTTTATAAATTTTTTGTACTTAAGTACGTACTACAATTATGTTATATTATTGTTCTTTTTATATTATAATAT
>JAQGAK010003473.1:0-15048 GCA_034696945.1 Lipothrix lubbocki
TTGACTCTGCCGAAAACAGCAGTGTTGGAAGTAAAGCGAGATGTGGGGACGGACACGGGGGATTTGGAAATGTACGTAAAGGAGCTGGAAGACGTGGGGATGTTAAGTCAATCTGGTGCATTCGACGATGATTTCAAAGAAGAAATCGGCATCACAATTAATACCGAAATGAAAAAAGAAAAAACTGATGAATCAGACACAGCTGCTTCGAAACCAACCGAAACTGGGAAAAAACTGAAAATCAGAAATAAAATAACCATCAAACAAAAGAGAAAAATGGGGGGAAACGCAGCTGCTAAAGATGAGGAGGGCAATTAAAAAAAGTGAAAGGCTGTGGAAATATTATGAGAAAGGAAATTAAGCTGACAAATTGATCCATTATTAAGGATGTAATATTACTTGATATATAAGCATTAGCAACAATTTATATGAATTATTTGTACGTTTATTTAATATGTTATGACAAAAGTAAGTAAATTAATTAATTATTTAAGATTGTATCAAATTTGCTCCTCCATAAATCAAAATAAAACTATCTAATTTTAAGTATTTAGTTTATCTACTTGTTTACAAAGTTGGCCAAGGGATGGAGCAAATGTGAACTTTACTTGCATAAATTGTAAAACAAAAAATTGCATAATGAAATCATAATTAATCGTTAAGCATTTCTACGTCCACTCAAGTTCTTTGCATACGCAGCATTATATATTCTTACAGTTATTATTAGGAATAGGTAACGACATCAAGCGCAATAGATGCCCAAATGGGTAATTCCTAGTTAAGTCGTAATTTATAGTTATTTGTGAAAAGAATTTAGAACAGCCAGGTTGTGGAACCGATATTGTGAATTGCAACTACGGTTTTATAAGTGAATCAGCTTTATTATTACGTCTAACTAATAGACCCAGAGTTCAGATGCCGAGAAAAAATTCAAGATTTTTAACGGGCGAAAAGAAAAAAAGGAAGATGAAGCAGCTCGTCGAAATAAAAAATTAAAAGATAAACAAATCGTAGATTTGGATGCGGCTAACATGGATCAAGAAGTTGAACCTCAACCTGGACCATCCCGATTAATTAGCGAAAATCCAAGTGTACCGATTTCAAGACCTTTTATTTCTCCACATGTTAAGCGTAATTATAAACGAAGAAGTGAAATAACAGCTGCCGCCCGAAAGCGCATTAGCAGAGAAAAACGTGTGAAAAAGAAGGATCAGATTGCCACTTTTACGTGAGGCAGCAGCTGATATTCGAGATGGAAATTTATCGATCAGCGAACAACTAAAGAAGGTTGGTCATGTTTTCCTTCATGGCTCCGAAATCTGCACGCAGGAAGTGGCGTATAGTGTCCTTGGGATGCATTTCGTTGGTTGTAGTAGAGCTGTGGAGTTTATTCCTACAGGTATGTGGAGATCTCATAGCGAGTGTCCGGTGTATAGGATTTCTTTTATAGAGAGAGTTAGTATTCATATAACTACGTACACAAATGTAGGCTAAGTGGATCTCCTATAGATCTGTCTATCTCCGGCTCTTACATAGAACTCTCCTATAGTCAGAATCCAATGTATTACGTACATTAATCAACGTCGTGTTTCTTTATTGAACTATAATACAAGTATGTGACGTTTTTACAGGGGAGACCATAAACCGTGTTGTGATGATAAAATCAAAAGAGGAGCTGAAAAAACTTCCATCGGACTCTACAAACGTTTTTTATCTAAGAGTACTTGAACATTTTGTTCAGCGACCAGACGAACTAGAAGATATATGCCTGGCTAGGTTTGTTGCAAGATATCAATACTCCAGGCAAGCCAAAAAGCAAAAACTCAATTGTACTGAGGGCAGTAATGATAGCAATAGTGAAGACAATAACAGTGATGTGAAAGGACTCCAAAAGCAATCAAAATCATTTCGTTTAAAACATAATTGCGGCTATATTGCTGCAAGAAGAACCTTAAAAGTCATTCGTTTCAGAAGATACAAGTTAGAAACTGATCCAAGAAACTACAAGCGGGAACAAATTATGTTGTATATGCCCTGGCGAAATGAAGGAGAGGACATTTTGAAGCACTGTATAGATGAGCTTTACCAAATGAATTTGGAATTGTTAAAGAAGAATAGGTCAGATTTTCAACCGGAAGATGACTTCGACATTAAAGAAGATATAGATACAATATTTCACAACGATGACATATTCGAAAACAGTCACGACGAAGGAGAGGCAGAAGTTGATCTGCAATAACAAAGTTTTTTTCGATAGCCATACTGAAGAAAACGTGTTTAATTCGAATAGCAATACCAGACCTTCAACAAAAACACATGTTTCTTAGAGGTTTATAAACCCCGTTCTCGTCGAAGACGCTGATTTTTTAAAAATGGTTGGATGTTTGAACGATCGGCAAAAGCAATACTATATGCATGTCATGAGAAAAATAAAAATTTGTGACGATGTTACTCGAGAAGTTGTATGTGAAAGAGCAGGAACCGGGAAAACGCATTTAATAAAATGCATTGTCCAAGGTGTCACTAGGTATCACCTATCAATTCCAGGAGCTGATCCAACATTACCTGCGGTACTTGTTTGTGCTCCGACAGGTAAAGCCGAATTTAGAACATACTAGGCAAATAAGGTTAATTTTTATTATTTATTTTGTTATTAAATTGTGTTTTTTATGAAAACAAGCAAAGCGGCTTTTTCGATCAACGGCGTTACAAACCACACAGATTTCAGCTTACCAGTTCATAAACATTATCGAATCTCACCTCTTGATGCTGACAGGAAGAGTACAATCTACCACCAAAAGATGAAGGCAAGATTATTATCAAGATAAAGGTCATAATTAATAAGGTCAAGATTAATTATCATTGACGAAATAAGTATGGTCAGTGAGAGATGCCTTGCCATGCCAACACATGCGCATGGGCATCTCTCCCTTCCCTCCTCAGCAAAATTGTGCTCCACAACAGTTAGTATCATTTTGGCTCTCTATTACTCTACATGAATAATAAGTATGTTTCCTAAAAGTATATAAACCCATCTTACGTGTATTATTATTTTTCCATCATAAGTAACCATAACACATTACGTTATATAGTAACACCATTACATAGCCTTTAACGGGCCTTTTCCATAACCATCATAAGACTTACACACTTTAGTTAGCCATTAACAGTACCGTTTATTCTGATACTCATCTTGGACTTGTTCATCTCTTACATCCCCTGACAAGTTCACAGAGAGTTTACTGCAGTTTAAGTAGTATATTTTGCATGCAATAAAAAAGCGAATAATGCGAAAAAACATTCGAAAAAAAGCGAAAAGTGCGAAAATTAAAAGTTTAAAATGCGAAAATTGATGTTCCAAAAATGCGAAAAGCTGGCATCCTTACTTATAAGTTTGCATGTTAAATGCGGGGATAAAAGCTGAGGGCGGTGTGTATTGGAATGTTTGTTTGAGTGGATTTGTCGACTCCATGACTTTAACTTTTTGCAAGGCGACGCATTCCGAAAGCGCTTCTTCCAACTTGGTCTCCATTATCCATTCCAGTTCGGCTTTCCACAAGTCATCCCATTCCAACCCCGTTTCCAAAATTTTCCGGACGAAATTGTTCAACACTTTGATTCTAATTTCCTGATGTCTTGTTCCAACTTGATGCTCCGTCTTCGTTTTGGGATCGAAGGCTTCCATCTCATCATCATACAGACATTCCCCCTCAAACTCCCAGCGCTTCACTTTCTTTCTGACCTTGGTAACTGTAGTTTCGTATTTCGAAAGGTATTGACTAAGTAAGGAATTAATTTGGCTCGTCAAGGTTTGCCTCGCCCCAATTACTGCATTCCCAATATTGGTATTATCAGAGGTGTGCAAAGGAAGCACGCTGCCGTCAAAAGCCTTTAATACCGCCAAGAGATTGTCTTGGTGGAAGGAAATAATCTGCGAATCTGTGTACGGCTTGGGACTGTCCGTAATCTTGGACATCAAGGTTTTGTGATGCTTAATTCCCTCTTCCGCGAACCTTATCAACGACTTCTCGTGAACTGTTTGGTCAATGAAATTTGGTGATTTTGATGGCGGCGGCGGTTGGTATTCACATGATTTAGGGACGGCTGGAGTCTGTGATTTAGAAATTTCTTGGATTTTTTCTTTAGGAATTTGTGGAGGTTTTGTTTTGGGAACTTCTGGAGCCCTAGCTATTTTATCTTTGATACCCGCGGGTATAAATTTTTGAAGGATTTTAGTTGTCGACGCCATTTTGTACTTTGGTTTAGGGGCTTCAGCTATTGCTATTGGCTCTATGTGTATTTTGGACGACTTGCGATTTCCATGACTCTCATCATATGACCCACTAGATGACGAACTGCTTCGCCGTTCCGATAGTTCCAAATTTTGCTTTGCTGCGCATGCGGCAACGGTTGCTCTGTTTTTCTCGAGAATATACGGAAGGTGTAAATTAATTGTTTTTTCTAGTCGCTCTTTCGCTTTTAAAACTGGCGGAGCCATCTTAGTTTGATCCATTTCCCCGTCATTTAAAGTTGCCGAAAATGCTGAAAGAATTGCTTGAAGGGCATTTTGGTGGAAATCCTTCACCTGGCGGTCCGTGTAAGGCATGTCAATATTTAAAACACCTGTCAGGACCTCTTTGTAGTACTGAATTCCATCTTCCACTGCCTTGTTCAGCTTCTTGTCGATGATTTTGTCTATTTTCTCTGCTTGTAAAACTTCAATTGCTTTTATCTCCATTGCGGATAATTGCTCTTCAGGCGCATGAAGTTGCACAAACGGTTTTCCCTGCTTTTCTGGTTCTGATTTCATATTTCGCGATGGTTTTGCTTCCTTTGGATACTTCGGTTTTCTTTGAGTTTCCGGAAGTTCAAACTGGTCATAAGGCTGGGGTGTTGACTGAATTGGAGGTTCTCTCGACTGTGGAGGGTCCTGATTTTGTGGGGAATTAAATTTTTTAGGAAAACTTCCGGGATGCTCCAAGCGTTCTAAGCTTGTTAGTGACGATTCTACCCTGGATTCTGGTTCTTGCCTACTCTCGTTCCTGGAATCAAGAGGCTCTTCTTCGTCAAGGTCATCTTCATACACAAACTTCGGTTTCTCGGCAAGTTCTTGGTCCGTGGTGCATAAACGCAATGATATGAATGCTAAATTAAATAAATATTCATAAAACTAATTAAAAATTTTACTATAATAATGTTCATTTTTTTAATATTAAAATATTAATTAATTCTTAAAAATAATAATTTAAATGAATATTAGTAAATTGTTTGAAAAAATGTACCTTGTTTATTACTACTTGGATTGTAGTAGCTGTAAATTTTGTCAAGCATGCTTCCGGGCTCGCACTCAATCATGATCGGATCTTCCCTATGGAAAAACGCTTGCAATTCCGGTGAGCAACTACCATCAAGTTTCAGAATCCCGTCCTGATCCGTAAGACACCGCAGTTCAACCTCCTTGCCCTTCGCCCTCCCAGGATTCTCAACGTCTATCACCCATTTCCCAACGTTAATCGCGAAATTATCCTTCTCGAATATTTCCTTCAGAATTATTACAAAGGTGCAATTAGTATCTGGCGGGACATTCAGAGGTTTCTTAAAAATCAAGCCCGGGCAATATTCCTGATTCCTGAAAGAGTCCGGGAGATGCAAGATCTTCCCGTTGACCATAATTTGTAAGTCACTCCTGCTCGCATCATAAATCTCCAGATTTGGTGGAATAACGGAAGCGGATAAGAATCCTTTACTAGCCAATAGACACGCTCCGACCAGCGGCCCTTGAATGACCAACTTGTTCTGTAAAGTGTACCCCCCGAAAATATTCCTCAAAATCGGATCAATTAGATTTTCCGTGGGAGTCGTCCGAATAGCTATCACTGCGTCCAAATCAGTTTGTGCCCCGAGGAGATGCTTCAATGCAGTTCTGTAAGTGCGAGCGATATGATCAATTTCATCTTTTTTCAACTGCCCATTCAGCATTAAATGCCGGTGGCAATTTTCAAAAGTTTTACTCTGGCCATCTTTCATATTTTCAGAGCCAATCCCCTCTTTGGTTATAATGGACAGCGGCTTCACAGCTATAATTGCCATGGAAAAGGCTTTCCGCACGGGCTGGACAACCAAAATTAATTTCGACATGTTCGTCGGATTCGCATAAAAGTTCGTTTCTTGGGCGTAAGCCGCTGCCGTTGCTACCAATGACGATAATACCCGAACGTTGTCCGCCCCTGCTGCTAGCAAGGATTGCTTGATCCTTTCCTTCTCCAGACTCGTCGCGACGTATGGAACTGTTATGACGGCATTTCCAATATTCTCGAAATTCTTATTTAACTTTATTTCCGCAAAAAGGCGTTCGAAAAATAACGTGAGGATCTCCTCCGTCGTCAGAACATAAGTCGCCGCGCGGAGAAGGATGGAGCGCGGCGCTGGCGGGGCAAAGATGAGCTCGCAGATGTTGAAATGATTTTCGTTTGGATTGCTTTCAGGCATTCCCAGTTTTAGGGCGAAGTCTGTCAAAGTGATTTCTGGGATGGCGCTCTTCAAAATTTCTGGCTCGCGCGCATTGCGGGGGTTCATCGTTCCTATGATGACGCTGCTCTGGTCGAGGTAAATCCCGATGTTCAAGCTCGCGGCACCCGAAGATTTATCCGCTGAATTTTGTCTTGACCTTTGATAAGAGGAATTCCCAGGTTTTCGGTCGTAATCTTCTTTTTCATCGTAGCTTGACGCCATTTTTATGGAAGTAGTTTCTTCTTTTAACGGACGTCATAAAAGAGCATTCCAGCTAAAAGATGTAATGGGGTATAAATAATTATGAAATTTTAATAAATAATAAATTATTAAAAAAGAATTTTTTTACATTACGGCTATATCAGGCTTAAATTCAATTATTTTGGCGTTTCTTGTGGTTAAGATTCAATTATTTATGAGTTTTACTTTTTTATCGGTTGTTTCGAAACGGAGCGGGAAGTTAGGGTCGATCTACTAGAGACTTGCGGGTGGATGGACATACACTGAAAAACGATAAAAAAGAGCGTTTTATGGTTCTTTGCGGTGATTCAGAATACACTCCCAATACAGATTCTTTTATTCTTCCGATTCTGTAAAATTCGAGTCTCCAATAAATATTAAAGAATCACAAACATTCGAATTGTTTGTAGTTTAAAATTGAAAGTGTATCTGGAGCACTGGGCAGTTATTAGCCTGCACGCTTTATCACATTCAGAGCATATTTTCACTCCAACTGTTTCACCTTGCTCTTATCTCTATAGTGAAGCTTATATTGTACCTGATTTTTAGTTGACCACAATTCCCATTTATGCATTTATTATAAAATGTTGTACGCAGGACTTAAAAGACTGAAAATACACAGGTGCGAGTGTATTTCCTAATAATCCCTTGCAAAACTATGAGTCGGCTGTAGCAATAACTGATAATGTTTTTGTCAATTTGATAAGGTAATTACACGATTAGTTTGGTAAGTGGGTATGTCGTTGCGAATTTCCAGCTCTTTAGTCATACTACATATGTATATGCCGTTGTGTTCATTAAATTTGTTACAATCAAAATCAGGGTCTCTTTGACTTTGTCAACGCTAGCACTATTTTTGGAGCACCTAAGGAGAGTTAATGTTCACACATTGTTACTATACACTTGCGTTTTCATAAAAATAATTGATGATCTTCCATATAAGTTTTAAATAAAATAATTCATATAATTTTATTTAAGTTACGGTGTTGCACATATGAAAGTAAAATTTACACATTTTGCAGTTCAAGTTGTGCCTTGTGACATCCATTATTTGGCATTGAGTTCTGACAATTTTTATCGCTATGAATTTAGACTCTCTGCGAGCAGTTTCTGTATCTTTTCCTTAGTGTCGTACAGTAAGATTTTGTTAATGTTGTTAAAAATTTTAATTTTTAAATAAACTGTATTTAGCAAAATAAAAGGCTAAATTTATTCTAAAATTTTAATGCATAAAATAACTATAACTTATGACATTAAAATTTTTATCTCATCTAGACACGGGCAGAGGAATATCGTCAATTGAGAAGAAAAGTGTAGGCTATATGTAATTATCCATGAGCATCTAAATGTAGGAGGGGATATCCAATTGAGTGCAAGGAGAGGCATTTAAATTGCATTTGGGGTCGGAACAAATCAAATTTGAAATGAAAATTTTTAATGCCATTGAATTTAAATGAATTCGTTTCAAAATCAATTGATTTAAATTCAATTGAAATTTTTGAATTGCCATTGTTATTTTTAAGTTCTCTTCTTGTCATCATTTTTTTTTATTTGTTCAGAAATAAGCAAAATGCAGTATTTGTTCATCATTACAAAGTTGAAATATGTGTGAAATATGTGCCTAATACTGATATTGTGTTTGTATTTTTTGTAATTATTTATTCAATTAATTTTTGTGACATAGTTGATACTCGTCGTGTTTAAAAACTGTTGTGTGTGTTCAACGCAATGTTTTTTTTTCGGGCAATATTATTTTGTAAATTTTGACTGCGGACTGATACATTTTTGACAGAATTAACTAATCAATTTTTAACTGCAAAATGGGCTATCGACTCTATTTCTGCTGCAAAGTGAGATAGCGCATATGAAAAGCATTGAAATCTAAATTGGTCGTCCAGTGTCATTTGAAATATATACAAAAATGTACATCTATTAAAGAAAAGCGTCATTAGAATTGCTGGATTTAACCCACCTTGCACACTTAAAAGGAGCGTGGATAACCTATCATGCATTTAAACCAAATGGAGATTACCTAGCCTGCATTTCAAGCAGCGATACGTATTAAGTTTATCGCTAACTTATTGCAAACATCTTTCGATAATTGTTAATAGTAGCACAAGCAAGAAATTGGTCATGTCATATATTTGTATTTATTGTCTTATTATTAACCGTATGAGGAAAAAATGCATGTATTTAAACGGAAGGGGGGAAATGTGTGTATATGTAACGGTAAGCATAGCAAGTAGAGCAGTGGACGGAAGAGTGACAGCAGAGGACTATCAAACCATATGTACCAGCGCCTAGGTATATGTATATGTAATAGTAGTATAGGTGTATGTAAGTATATACACACTGTGCAGTGCATATCCCGGACATGGATATACACAGCCGAGTTCGTCTATGTTAAAGTCAAAGGAGCTGCGGGAGGAACTTTTCGTCACCATCATCTTCATCTTCCGCTCTTCCATTCATCTGTGTATTATAAGCATTTTTTCATGTGTGCACATATGTAGTGTATAAGGTCTGTGTGTGTGAGTTGACATTTCCATCATCTTTTAAGCTGGCATAATTCATCTACAAAAAATACAAAGACATGATATAATCTGCTTGTACTGGAGCAAACTCAAATTGTAAAATGTGTCGCGAGCTGCTGTATTGTTGAAACAAAGGGAAAATATCATGAGAAGCATTTGTGAGCATTATTTAAGTCAGTCTATTCTCAAGGCTTGAAGTGTATAGCTCATCTCTAACATCTCTCGACGTACATTTGAATACATCAATCATTCTTTGTCTTGGTATGTATATGAGAAATTATCATTGGAAATAAAAGCGGACTGAAAACCTATATATTCGTCCTACTTTTCAAACTGTTGTGGTACATATACAATTAAATTCACGCTACGCACACATGACAATCTATGAGTCAATTTAATGTACTATTTGGCGACTTTAATCTAAATGTATTTTTGATTTCATTATGATTTAGGAGCCTGAAAACGATTGAAAACCAAAAAATTTAACACCCTTCACCCTAGTTAGATAATGCCTGTAACGTAATAAAAACACGACCACATCGTATTTCGACAAATAACTCAAGCTCTATTTACTTATCGCAAGTTATTTTTTGTATTCTTATTATCAGTATATGCTTCTGTTTAGGCCTGGAACTGGAAAAACGTTTGGCAGACGTCGTAGTCATAGCACAAGAATAGATAACTGATAATATTTAATTGCCGTTTGAAATGATGACTCATTCCCGAAACTCAAGCCCACTCGCACTTTAATACTTGGATGTACATAGAACGTCAATGAGGTTCAGCTTTGTTTGGTTGATAAAAATAATAATAATTGCATTGCATTTAGATCAGGGTAGCATTAATGCCACTAAGTTTTCATTTTTGCCATGTCAGGCTGGCATAAATGGCATTATTGACATGGCACAAATTACTCTTTAAAAATACATTTTTTGTAACTTTTTGGCGTGATGTTCGACGAAGGCATTTATTTCGTGTATTCTATCGTGACAAAATATTTTTGTGACCATCAAAATATTTGTTTTTCAAATTTGGAAAAATTGACACAGTTTCACCTGTAACAAGCACTAATATTTTTAAAATAACGCTAAATAGAGGTAACTCTGAACAATTTACTTGTAACACGCACATTGTATCAAATTTTGTACTTAAAGATTTGTAAATTGTAGATAAAATTTCTTGTAAATATCTATTAGTTTTTTGAATTTATGCCACTATAGTGGCAAAAACTTTTTTTCCATGTCAATTTATGCCACATTTATTCCATTTATGTCATGCCACTTTTATACCACCCTGCAACTCTGATTTAGATATACGTAAACCCATAGGGCCAAATACATACAGACCCAGCCGCTGAAGCTTAACCTCATGTTTGACCCCATGTTACTCATGAGGGCGACTCGTTAGGATTTACTCGTTATATAAGCTATATGAATTATAATGTGAGGGCGAGTGTGTGAAGATTATTTCAGCCCGTAGTGTGAAAGTACATAGATAGGGCTGGGACCATTTCGCGTTTTTTGCTCTAAAAATTACGCAAAATTACATTCAATTTTTCGGGGTATTTTGCGAAATCGATGACAACATTTCGCGGTATTTCGCGATTTTTAATCACAGTTTTTCAAGTTTCTGTTTATTCAGGCTTTATTTTGCGGTTTTTAACATCATTTTTACAATTTTTAGCGAGTTATTTTCAATTTTGATCGGTTTTTAATGCCAAAAGAAGATACAAATAATTTAAGAATGTATTTTTCTGGCTAAAATTGCCGTTTATCTGCAATAAATTCCAAAAAAAGTTGTTGGACTACAAATTTCGCGGTATTTCGTATAAAATTTGTATTTTCGCAGTTTTTCGCGTTTTTATACAATTTTTCGCACATTTCGCGTTTTTCGCTATTTTCAAATTTAATTTTTTCGGTTTTAGGATGTTTGGATGTACAATAAAACAATTTACCCAGCTATGAATACTCTATTATGAATTTTTAACTTTATCGTGTTTTTCGCGATTTCCCAGCCCTATACATAGATATAGCTACATGGCTTCGTTTAATAACGACAGAGAAACGTTTACAGGGAGCTGGGACAAATATTTTTGCTAACAATCTTTACTTGCATTTTTATCAGAGGACCGTTCTTAAAATAAAATAAGATGATAAATATTCTTACTCAACTGATTAGATGTCAGTTACTGCAGCTTTTAGTTCGTATGTACATATCGTATTATACTGTATACATGTATATAAAATTTAGGTGTTATCTATATAAAGTGAGTAACTCCTCAATTTTCGTATCTTCAATCCTCATAGTACATATCGTCATTGAACATTTTAATACACAAAGTCCAACACTTGCACCCTTTGCATTTCATTCTCATCTTGAATCTCATTAAGGAAACTTGGTTTACTGTCGAGAAGAAATCCGTTATTTACATTTTTCTAACAATCACACTAAAATACCAATAAACGAACCACTAACAGGATAGAATAAGTTATTCAAACTACAATTTTAATATTTTTTCGAGTATTTCTAAGATAATTTTTCTAAAATTTAATACGTTCCGCCCTATTTATACGTACATCATGAGCCCGAAACCGGAAACCATGGACATTGAGGTGACAGATAAGGAGGATTCACTGGTATTGCTAACTTGTCGGTAAAAACATATGTTCATTAAATTATCAAATTTTATTAACCATTATTTAAACACACCGTAGTTTTTCAACCCATAGGTATAAAATTTGATAATGAAATTCATACGTGTATTCATACATTGTACATTGCGTGTCCAAAGTTAGAATGATTTCAATTTTTTTGTGATAATTTTGCCACTTAACGTCAAATTATTTCAGCTTTTCAAAGTCACAAAAACTGTTTAATCTAAATTTAATTTTAACAAATCCTTTTAACATATACTTGAACCCCTTTCGGTTTCACTAAATTCGTACAATTGGAAAAAGAAATTTTAGCTAAAAGACTAATGTAATTGCATCAAATAATTATTTCAGCAGATAGTGTTTTAATATGACAGAAGTGGTTCATTGGTCTTAACTATAATTTATTTCAACATTTAAAAAAAGTACTACAAGTATCTACCTAATACAAAATACAAATGTTCTAATGAATTTAATTTGTTCCCAATGTTTCAGGAAATTGGCTCTTAATCTCTGCTTCTTTTCGACTTTGGCGGTAGTTCTTTTAATTGTGTGGCTTGGTGTCGGAGTTTTACTTTCTTGGCTGGTGAACGCACCCGATGATTCAACCAATTGCGTCACAGGGTTCCAACCAGCAGCTCCCACAAGTCTCTGCGAAAAATCAAAATTCCCCTTTGCCTGCGACGCCATCAAACCTTGTCCAGGGAATCTTATTTGTCATGCAGGGAAATGCTCTTGTAAATACCCCGAGCATCAAGACTACGTTTATGACAAACTCCAGTGCGAAAGTAATGTCGGAGGTCCATGCGGGAAAGGTATTCAGTGCCTGAAGTTTGCAGAATGTCAGCTATTTTCCAACCGCTCCACAGGCTTGTGCAAATGTCGGCGAGGGACGACGGTCAACTCGGACTTCACATGCGACCCGGATTATCCCATTGATTGCAGGACTTCCACGGACTGCAAACCCTTTGCTAACTTTGAATGCCCTGACGGGACGTGCACTTGCAAGGCTGGCGCTACCTTTAGCAAGGAAGAACGAGCTTGTGTGAAACTGGTTGGAACTCCTTGCAAAACCTATTTGAGCGACGTTCCTTGTGTCAAAAATGGGCGTTGCATAAATCCGCATGGTGTCACTTTAGTGAAATCTTCGAGATATGACGACGGAGTTTGCAAGTGCAATGGTGAGTACGAAATGGCACCGGATCGCACTTGTCAGAAGGTTGCTGATAAGAATTCCACCACCACTGCCGTCATATGAATAACGATTTAAGCATATTTTTTGTTTAAAATGCTTAAAATTAGATGTTAGAAGACAATAAAATATTATTGTAAGAATTAAAGTAATATTAGAAACTTCTGAAGATAATATAATTATATGTACATAACATAAATACATTTCATTTCAGTGTCAGATTTTAAATGATCCTACAAATAATGTATTTGTTTGACTACATGAAAGGTCAAATTATTTTAATATTAGTTATAAAATAATATTAATTTAGTAATTAAATTATTATTGGAATTAGAAGTATGATTTGAATTTTTTGAAAATTTGTTTTGGAAATTGGATTATGGAAATGGTGTTGCAAATACTTTTTATGATGTAACATTTCATTGCAATTATGAATTTTAATGGATTGTGCAAATCATTTATCCTTTTACATTGAAATTATAAAATTTTATTTTTCCAAATTGCGCCGATGCGGGAAAAACTGATTATGTAATTTGACATTGGAAAGTAACTTTACTAATTTACGATTGTCTTCCGATTGTCAAAGGATCCCTTTTTCTAGTTTTTATTCAATATAAACGGGATATCCCAGCTTGTGTTTAATTGATGGTGAGTATATTGTCTTCCATCTAGTTTAAGTTCATGTGAACATACCTCCCGTTTGCATCTCAACCGACAAAATCCTTCCATAACGCACATCTCCTACTGTTCATTTATAAAAGTTGCATGATATTACGATCAAATTCCATGCTATACATATTCTAAATAGAATTCAGGCCATGACTTCTACGGAGTGCTTAAACTTTTGCTGTTTACATACTATATCACTGAAATTCAAACTTTTTACGACATATTTGCAAGTAAATATACATGCACAACGTTGGAAAAATTACCTGCGGGATGCTCTAACCTTATTAAAAACTGACCAATTATCTGTCGGGAATACAGTCATCGAATATTGCTATGTACTGAAGTGTATTATTATTCGACGAATATGATTCACTCAGAATTTCCGCTTTGTTATCTCTGTCTGCAACTATACATGCCGCCAGAGATAGTACAGCGAATATCTGCAAACTTTATTCCTCATTCATCCATCAACAGCTCATTTTCGTTTTATTTTTGCAGTAATTTATCATTATTCACAGAACTTTATGCTATAATAATTAATTTATCTAATAATTAATAAATATTTGAAATCAATAGCATTATTACGAATTGGTGATTTTATATTTTTTGATTACCCGTTCCGCGCACAATTCCGTGAGTAGCTAAATTTTAATTGAATTAATTTGATACAAATTATTATTTCCGTGAAGGCGTGAAATATAAATCCGCACACTAAATGTAAATTTACTAATAGTAAAGTAAAATTGGTTAGCTATAGCTTTTTGTTGGTAGGAATAAAAGAAAACTAGTGAAAATGAGAACTACTGTGAGTCCATCCACAGGCCCGTAAGTCCGTTAGCATAATAGTGTGCAGTTTCAAGAATTTATTGTGCAAAGATGAATACACATTTATACATACATTTACACACATGTACAAATATCTGCAAATTTGATAAACACGATTTTATTAGAACGCCTTAACCAGACTTGAAATGTGCAGATACGTATTAATCTTACTTTAGGTGAATGACACGCGCAGAGATCTAATTTCAAAAGATATTCAATCGATGACGCACGATGAAATCCGTGTTTTGGTGCTCACAGAAATTGTAAGTAACATACTGCTTCAGTTCGGGCTAATGCATTGACGGAAAAAATATTACAAGCTGTATTTATTTGAATTTAAACTTAAACTACACTAACGAGGGAAACTATTATACTGCCACGGCTGAAACGGGTAAACGAAAGCAAAAATACATTAAGTATCACCAGT
>JAQGAK010003474.1:0-15043 GCA_034696945.1 Lipothrix lubbocki
ATACACAAATAAATACACAAATAAATACACAAATAAATACACAAATAAATACACAAATAAATACACAAATAAATACAAAAAATAGCATTTATCATGATAGTATATACAGAAAGACTATAATATCAGGGCAATGAGAAACATTAAATCATGACAAATTTCCTGAACGAAGCGGTTGGATGCCATCTATATTGCTTTCCGAAACAAGCGATCCGGCGGCAGAACTTGTTCTGCACGTGGAACATTTATTTGAGTTTTTATTCTTCCGACGTATATAATCTGACAAAAAGTTGATTCATTTTGCCCGGTTTAATCAAAGCCCTTAAGTTGTTAAATAATTTTTGCACTTTCTAAAATAACATTAGTGCATTTAGTACATCATGGGAAAGCGTAAGAAGAGTTCAACTCCCGGAACATCCGCCGCCGACGAGGAATCCGATTGTGAAGATCTTGGAGGGACGGAAACTCTTCCAGATGAATCCGATGACCATGAGGATAAAGGGACGGATGAAGTTGCGAAACCTAAAGAAGAAGACCCGGAGGAAAGTCTCGTTACGTTTAAGGACCTGGTATGTTGATTGCTCGATTCCCCATATTTTGTTGAATATTAAAATATTCTTTTAAAAATATTCATTATTTAATTATCAACGGCGTTGAACGTCTGAATCCATTTTAAATATTTTATTTGTAATATCTTTGTAAATTTTAAATAATTCGTAATTTCTTTTGTTATTTTAGGGACTCACCGACGTTTTGATTGAAGCATGCGAGAAATTAAATTGGAAGAAACCGTCGAAAATTCAGAGGGAAGCTATTCCTGTCGCTTTGCAAGGTGAGGAAAGGAAACTTCGTCAACAATAGTCTAAAATATTGTTATAATTTATAACACGTTTGCATCTGTTTTTGTCATAATTTTATTAATATTGACGTGTTGTTTTCAAGATATTTTTAAAATTTTTATAAATTTCATTATTTACTAATTCCTTTTTGCGTTTGTCTCATTTAGGCAAAGACGTAATTGGCCTGGCTGAAACTGGTTCTGGAAAAACTGGCGCTTTTGCGCTCCCGATAATACAACATTTGTTGGAGACTCCTCAGCGTTTATTTGCTTTAGTTCTGACTCCGACAAGAGAATTGGCATTTCAGATATCGGAGCAGTTTGAAGCTCTTGGATCTAGAATTGGTCTGAAATCCTCCGTAATTGTAGGTGGAATAGATATGATGAGTCAGGCATTATCGCTAGCCAAGAAGCCTCATATAATCATAGCAACGCCTGGACGGTTGATTGACCATTTGGAAAATACTAAAGGATTCCACCTGAAAACATTAAAGTATCTGGTAATGGACGAGGCTGATCGAATATTGAACATGGATTTTGAAATTGAAGTAGACAAGATTTTAAAAGTAATTCCGAAAGATAGACGAACTTACATGTTTTCCGCCACCATGACCAAAAAAGTACAGAAATTACAGCGGGCTTCTTTACGAAACCCAGTAAAAGTAGAAGTTTCTACGAAGTACAGTACTGTTGATAAACTTCTACAGTATTATGTTTTTATACCTCTCAAATTTAAGGTAATTAATCTATTTATCTATTAATGAGTAAAATTTGTAAAGGTACTATATGTATTTTGTAATAATATTTGTAATGTGCATTTCTATTTTTCTATCAACAGGACGTTTATTTAGTTCATATTTTAAACGAATTGGCTGGAAATTCGTTTATGGTCTTCTGCGCTACTTGCGCCAATGCTATGAGAACGGCACTTCTTTTGCGGAACTTGGGTTTTAATGCGATTCCCCTCCATGGTCAGATGTCTCAAAATAAAAGATTGGCAGCGTTAAATAAATTTCGTGGAAAAAACAGATCTATTCTTATTTCAACCGACGTGGCTAGCAGGTAAGATGTATTGAATTCTGCAATTTTGTTCCAAATGCCCTTTAAAATATTTTGGACTCTTAATTCATATTGCTTTGTTGAATTCCACAGAGGACTTGACATTCCACACGTGGATGTTGTAATAAATTTTGACATCCCCACACACAGCAAAGATTATATTCACAGAGTCGGCCGAACTGCAAGAGCTGGACGATCCGGAAAGGCAATTACATTTGTTACTCAGGTATTAATAATTAATTCTCCTACATATGACAAAGTGTAATGACATGGAAATTGTGTATACATCATTCCTATTGTGAATTATTCCTTCTTCCCTTTAGTACGATGTCGAACTGTACCAGCGTATCGAACATCTCATTGAGAAGAAACTTCCGCTGTATAAAACAACTGAGGACGAAGTAATGGCATTGAATGAAAGAGTTTCCGAAGCGCAAAGATTTGCTAAAATAGTACGTGATTTACAATTTTATTTTCAATTCATGATAACGCTTTTGTGATTATAAGTAAAACATGTTGGATTCACGATACAATCTTTTTTTATTTTGTCATCTTATTATGATAAGTTGAATCTTATTTTTATAGGAAATGAAAGAAATGGAGGATAAGAAAAGAACTGGGGGGAAACGGCGAGGCAGAGATGATGATAACGACGATACTGAAGATGCTGTAGGAGTTCGAAAACGTCTCCAGAAACCAGGGAAACCTCTGAGAAACAATGTGAAAGGAGGCAAACGAGCACGAATGTTCAAGTAGACTCAAGTTCTTGAAAGCTGTTGCAATCATCTTAGCGAGTACACTATACGTTTCTGCTATTTCAACAACCTCCTATAAAAAACCGAATTATTTCTATAATAAATGCGTATTTTATTTCTTGTTCGTGCAAATTAGATTAGTAAATTTATAATATTGATTGCATTTTGCAATAACAATAAATTCTTTAAACCTTGTTCGTTCTTACTTACAACTCCAATATAATGTCTCGAAAGCAAACTCAAACTGACGTCATCATAATCAATATTAACTGAAATATTTAATTTGTGTTCCATTATATAACTTCAGTCATATTTTATGTACAAAACTTTACGTAATTACATTTGTATTTTTTGAATGTACATTGAAGTAGAAAGTCTTTAGTTCAGAAACAATTTCCAGTATTGTAATTTTTTTAATTTGTATGCGCTCCTTCACTTTGGAAAAGCGTATTCCTAATTCATAATGAATGATTATTTCCCAACTGCATTAATGCTATTGACGACAACATGCCTTAATACAGTTGGACAAGTGTCGTGGCAAAATGAAAGAATCGTTGATTATTGACTTCTCAGCAAGTATCTGTTACCTTCCTTTTACTGAACTTCTTTTGAAATAGCATTTATATTACTATAGTACTATTATTAATGTTTACGATATTCAGTATTAAAGTGTAAAATGATACTCATTTCATTTGGACCAACTCGCTCTATCCGACGTTCTCTCCTACGTTTTTTGATTCCCAACAGGAGTTGGGTACACCCATCTACAAATTCTTCCTCATCTTCTGTACAGAAGCTTTGGACTTCTGCTTGTACATACCGTAAGAAAGCATCAAGCGTTGTAGGTGCACGGGTCTCTTCAGTCTGAGAATCTATGAGCTTGGACAATTTATCAATTACATCATCAATTGCTTCTTTACGACGTTTAGAAGAGGATACCTGCAAGAATTGACACGTTTACTTTATTGCATAGTAAATTACAGCTTGTTATTACTTTTGCCACTGTTACTGTATTAAAATACTAGCCTTTCTAGAAGGAGCGTTGTTGTCCTTTATTACTTCACATGCAGAGTCCCCGGTGTCTGCTTCAGTCGAATTTCCAGTACTAAAGGCACACTCCTCTTCAGGGTTAAAGGAGTCGATTGTCCTTGAATAATGAAAAAGTAATTACATTTTAGTACTTCTTGCCACAAACAACATTGTAATATATGTAATAGAATACCTTTGAGAGGAAGCCGAATTTTTCAGGAACATTAATGAAGTATACCATGGCCAGGCAATATTTTCGGTCTCATCACCACTGTCCCCGCTTCCGGTATTTACAGTCTCCTGGTATTTCTTCACGAACGTGTCCCGTAAACTACGCCAGCGTGTGTGGCACGCACTTACTATATTTTAATAAATATATTAATTCCTACTAATACTAAATAAGTAGGTGTGTATATATGTAATGTCCGTTAAAACAACTACTGTGTAATAAGCGTCTTACCAGTGGAGCCAACTTCATCAGCTATTTCCACCCAGGCATTTGAAATTCGGTGTTTACGGCCGTGATTCGGGTCTTGCTTATCATATAAGAAGTTTCGAGCACCCACAGCGGCAATGAGCTTTTCATTGAACCCCCGCGTTTCATTCTTTCTCAGCTCCAACCCACGCTTTTTCTCCAGCACTTCCTGCTGCTTTTTAGTTAATTTTTTGACACCTTTGCTGGTCATTTCAACTGTTTTTCCAGCTGTTGGCATTTTAAGGCCAACAAATATGATATGATTTTCCCAACGCCCGCAAAAAAGTTGACTACAAGCTTCTTAGAATCAATCGCGCAACGTTAATTCAAACCGCGCGCGCGTTGAATCTCGGCAACGTTAACGCATCTACCAATAATCGCAAGTTTCGCACCGCGAGCTGATTCATCTTCATGAAAAAGCATCTTAATCTGCATCTTCAGACGTGCGTTGACATAAAAAAGCCCGTCCATGTGAACTAAGCATAGGACTAAATCTCCAACATCCGCCCGCAGCGATCTCATCTTACACTGCTTCATCTCCCTATCCTTGGTCTTCCAAATGAGTCTTCGGGGGAAATTCAATGCATCCTATATTAAGCATTCACAGCATGTAGGACGAGTGAAAGTTTGGGGAAATACTTAAACGTTGTAAAAGTAGATTAGCTAAATAGAATATCATTTAAACTCTAATGTTAAAGCAAAAATAATATTAATAAAAATTATAGTATTTGATTGCTACAGAGTTTTTAACATACAGGCACGCACAAAGTTTATTACCCGGATGTTTAGCTTAGTCATCTTCTAGTCTTGTCTTTCTTGATCTGTACTCTCGTATAATAAAATTAGTTTATTATACTAATTTAGGATTAGACAAATTATGCGGATTATTTTTCATTGCACGAACAATTGTCAGTTGGGGGGTTGGATTGATTATGATTAAACGGCCTTATTATGATTACGAGAAAGCGTAAAGGATCATTAGGATCTTCCGTTTGTCATCAGTCTAAGGGTGATGATGATGGGGAGAGGGAAAGTAATAAAATTAAAGGAAAGGAGGTTCCGGAACCACCAAGCAATTCCTCCAGTGATTCTGGCAATCCGAAAGAAACCCCGTTGTTTCAATCATTGTATGAGATTTGCGAGGAAGCATATGCGGGGGGAATAGATTCTGTCGAGATTTATGAAGTTTTGCACTCCAAGGTGTTGTTGGATTTAGTACAAAAGTATGCAAGGGAGGAGAAAAAATCAAAATCGGGACAGTCGTCGCTCCTGTTACGGATTTTTAAGACTGCACATTCCTGGTTATTTCGCATGTCCCTTTTCCTTTTCACAATCCTGATCTCAACCTTGACGATTTTCCATTTCCTGGGGATGAATCCCCTCATGTTCTTCCACACACTGGCGTCCAAACAATGTTTACTTCCTGCACATCAGATATTTCTGGAGATGGTGCGACCTATACAGGACTGCAGTATCTGCTATAATTACCAAAATGTAATGATGTAAATTGTATATTACAATAAAATATTAATTTTATATTAAAAAAATGATTATTATAATAATGGAATTAATTGTGTAATAATCATTTCCCTCATTATGTGGTCTATAGATGAATTCAGTTGTAATTGAGTACTCATCGTCGCCGACGGAAGAAGAATTCCGCAAGGTAGCTTATTTATCTCGACCAGTAATTATTCGGGGAGCGGCTTTCGGAACGGGGATGCCCGTTCAATTCAATTTCGCCAAACTTAAAAATATTTTTGAATCCGAGCCCGGAGGAGTGGATTCCGCCTCGGATGAATGCCAGTTTTTACCCTTTCGCTCACCTTTCACGACCCTCCGGGAGGCGTTCGCACAAATAAATGACACTGCCAACTGGGACCGACCGTGGTATATTGGATGGTAATGGAACCAATTTGATATTGAAAATGTTTGTTCTTTTGTAATAATTAATTTTTAAATTTAGTTTAATTAATAAAAATTATTATTGTATTATTGATGTTTGCACAATTCAGGAGTAATTGCCATCCTGGTGTTGCCGGACATCTAAGAGGAATTTTCCCTCGGCCGAATTTTCTTCCATCTGATTCTGAGTCTTCCGCTATAGACTGGATATTTATAGGCTCACCTGGAATGGGAGCAGCTATGCATGTAAATAAAAATATGAATTTCAAAATTATCATCTACTATCTACTACCACCACTAATAACAGTAGTAGTAGCAGATGGATGCTACGTGAAAAATACTGAAGTGCCTCCAATAATACTTAATAGTATTAATTGCTTTTAATTAATTGTAATTTGTAATATTAAATAATTAATCGCTAATGACATTAATGACATTTTCGTAGATTGATTACGTAAAGAGGCCTTCGTGGCAAGCGCAGCTAAGTGGGATAAAACAATGGACTTTAAGGCCGGTCCCAGAATGTGAAGAGAAATGTGCAGATATGGTTACTTTCACCATTCGTCCAGGAGATATATGTACGCATTTTTAATTGAAATGATTTTAATCTGATATATGTTAAATTATTGTAAAAAGTGACAACATTAGTGTAAATTCGACTTTTATTTGTTTTTCAGTATTTCTAGACACGAACGTTTGGTATCATGAAACTATGATTCTTGGAGATAATCTTTCTATCAGTGTTGGCTCTGAGTATGATTAACAAGAATATTGCAACAAATCGATCTGTACGCACAATACAAACAAAATGTAGACGTATTACCCTTAAGTTCGAGTTCGCTTAAATGTACGCGTACAAAATACGTTTTTGTTGGCAACTATGCAGCTATGTATTTCCTAAAAGACTATAATAATTGACTGTAATAAATATATTCGTATTACTCTTTAGTTTTAAAAACAACGAACTTGCACGTTGATGTGTTCATTCGGTTTATTCCTTTCATCGCCACCCTTTATTATATAATTGGAGGAGTACATAATAATGTTGATTGATGAATATGTGGGGCATTTAGATTAAATGAATTCTTTGTGTGAGGACAATGATGAATATATAACCAGCCTGGTTGCAATTTGCTCTTTAACAACAACAAGAGTAAAGAACTAAAAGCTATTTTTGTGGTTTTCGCCGAATTAAATGACAGTAACAAACACTTCCTTGAACACGTCTCAAAAATCAATATGAATAAGAACAATGTGAATTTATTGAAACAGATACCAAATCCAATGTAGAATGCAAATTCAATAAGAAATACCGTAAAGCTATAGTATTAACCACTTGCTTATTGTTCTTTACTGCACTTCCATGCTCTCAGGCTCGGCCACAGCAGGAGCATCAGGTGCATCTGGAGGAGGTGCATCATCATCACCACCCTGAGCGGATGCAGCACCTCGTCCTTTCCTCTCCGACGGATCGAGCAGATTCAAATACTGATCTGCTGTATCATCATCAAAACTTGTGAAGTCAAAGCCTTTACCCACAATCCCAATGCTGACATTCTGTAAATAAACGCGGGTCTTAGCATTACTAATACATCCTTGATAACAATCCCTTTTTCAACTTATTAATTAAGTAATGAACCTTATTAGTAAGTTCCATTTCCGGTGGAAGTGTATCCCTCAATGCACGTAAAGCGTGAGCAACGAGGGGTTCCACGCCTTCAGTAGCAAACACGTCCAAATTCTTTTCCAAGTACGTCCTAGCAGCCTGCGATCTTGCTCCGATTGCCATAGCTTTGCAGTCGTAGTAATTGGCCGAAGGACAAGTTTGATACAAATGGGGTCCGTTCGAGTCATAGCCGATAACTAACAATCCGATTCCGTAAGGCCGACGGTCATAACGCTGCGTCGATTGCTGCATTTTGTTCCCCAGCATTGTCAGCAGTCTGTTCACCGGCAAAGCAGTGTCATGTGCATAGCGATGGTTCAAGCACTCTGTCCGCATGTACCGGACAAGTAAACGAGCATCAGCTGTCAAGCCTAAAATGTAAAAGTAGCATAAAGAAGTAATGTCAGGTACCATACAAAAGTAATATAAGAAGTATTTGCACTACCAAGGAACATAGATTGGTAATATAATATACGTAACATAAGATCCAGCTACAAAGTCATTTCATTTTTAAATTTTGTATTCATCCGAATATCACGGAACAAAAAAACCATGAATTTCAGTACCGGAAATAGAAACCCCCATATGTGCATCCACAGGAATGATCTTCTTTTGATGGGCAGCCAAATCCGACGACGCTCTCTTCAAAGCCACTATGACCGCGTGAGTATTCGACTTGACCCCAACAGTTGCCGACCCTTGCTTCACTGCCTCCATGGCATACTCCACTTGATGCAATCGCCCGGCGGGGCTCCACACCGTCACATCACTGTCGTACTGGTTTCGGAACTGTGGAAGTATAAAATACCCGGGTCATAAAACCTTTTGTGCATGTTGAAAAAAATGTCCCAATTACCAAATCAGGATTTCAAATGGAATTTCTACGAGAAACGTAAAAATGACTGTGACATTAACAAGATTACTATACAGGAAACTATAATAAAATGATTTAAAGATTCTCTAGATACAAAAGAAAGACAAAAACGACAGCCCCGGATTCCAAATATCAATTTATTAAGATTTAATCTGTAAAGAAAACTCACCATGATAAAGTATTACACAAATAATTAAGAAATTCCGACACTTTTCCTCCGGTTTGACAAAATCTTGGATAAATTAATTTCAGGGACGATATACACAACAAGTAGCGGGTGCAATATTAAACTGTTGAATTGAGCTGAAATGCAATGTCAGCAACTCAGCGAGCCACCAAGCGACTTGTGAGCAAGCGAGAGAAATGACTTCCCCAGCCTTTTTCTGCAAATCATCCCATCCCGCTCGAGCTTTTGATTTTAAATTCAAGGATTTCAAGTTGTCATTTCGAATCTTTTCCGTTGACTCATCATTCATCATAAATATCCAGCGGAACACGCAGGCATTCTTGATTTTATTGTGGGAAAACAATTGTTCATTCATGATTTCTTCATTGCTTAAAATGTTAAAATTTAATAATTAGGCTTAATTTTATTCTATTAATTCGCTTTTAAAACGAAATCATTCATCAAATTTGACCACCGCACACGAAATGAATTCATTCACGACAATTTTGTTAGGAATCTGCGACAAAATAATAACTTGTTTATTAAATGAATGTACTAAATTTATATTTAGGTATTAATTTTGAATTAATTTAGACATTAATTTGTTTTTTTTATTAGTCAGTTTCGTGGTAAATTTAAAGGTCCAAAATTCAAGGTAAAGATTTTCATTCACAATATTTCATAATAATGAATAGGAATAGTGAAATTGTTTTAAAATTGTACTTTGTAAGCTACGAATCGTAATATTGTTGAATACATTTAACTAAAAGCGTTTGTCTATATTGGAATATTCTGTGTTCGTGACTCTTGAAAGTTTAGAAGTTGAGTTGAAAGTTTAGAGATCTTTAGGGTCTACGTGATGACTGATGAGGTAAATTGGAAAAATAGAGCGTAACACAGCCGTGATTGAAAAGTTATGTTAACAGTTGAAGATGACGGCCGGTTGCAGAAATAACAAGTATGAATTTGTTCCCAGAAGTCGGTCAGAAGGAGAGGTGCGATGTTTTCCACGGATCTAAGCTTAGGTTACTGATATATGTATATTTATTAGTTATCATAATCCCGATTACGTGACACTCGTTGTAGCAGCAGGACTTTGCTGTATTCAGTTCAAACTTCAAAATACTGCCTGCCAGGTCAAGGTCTGTTCTCCAAGGAGTGGGGCGATGCAAGAATCTCGTTTTGGTTATGATTAAGGGTACCAGGGGTGCAGTCGAGTCATGGCTGAACCAGGGCAAGAGAATTTAGAGCCAGGCCGTGAACAATTTTGCAAAATTTAGTGGGTATGTTATAACTAGGCCGATGACAAAATGTAAGTGTTAGCCGGGGCAAGAGAAATTTTATGACTGCACCACTGAAGGGCACTATTTAAACTTACAGTAAATATGAGGAATTTAACTGTAAAAGCCCGCAGTATATTCATGAATCGCCAATAAATTCTTGAAATCACAAGTAAATGCATGAAATCGTCAGTAAATACATGAAATCACCAGTATATTCATCAAATCACTAGTATATTCATGAAATCACCAGTATATTTATTAAATCGCCAATAAATTCATTAAATCACCAGTAAATTCATTAAATCGCCCGTAAAATCATTAAATCGGGAGTAAATTCATGAAATTACCTAAAAATCAATAAAATGTTTAAAACTCAACATAATGTTACCATGAAATTGATTTTATCAGTAATCAGTAGATCTCCGCGTGCGTCGATCTATTGGTTGTCTACTTGGAAATTGAGCACAAACGAGTAATTCAATAACAGCGTTTCAAGTGTCTAGCCTTGATCAGGTTCGTAGCTGAAATGATTATATATATTGGCTTAAAGTAATAAATGACAATAAAAATCAGTTCATAGAGTTTTGAACAGCAAGGTTTAAACAACATTTACGAGTAACCACTCGAATAACTTCATTGACATGAATAACTCTTTACTATTAAATTAGTTGATTGTTAAACATAATAACCCGTTCATCTTTAATACCTCAGTAAATTATATCTTCTTAAATCGGTAGTAATATATTCAAATCCTTAAAAACTATTAAATAACATGCTGATTTCTTTTGCTAGAAAGCTATAAATATGAAGTCACAACGTTACCCTTCATCCAGGATTGGAAGTGAATTTTTAATACACTAGGTCAAAGGGAAACAAGTGCCTTGCCATTATCACCTTATACGCCTAATGATGCAACTTTACTTCATTGTTATTTATGAATGTAACTGATAAATATCAATATTTGATTTCATAAAAATTTTACAATTGAGTTCGTAAGTTCAATATTTATGCCGAATCGTTACTTCCATTTGATTAAGATCACAGGCGGTTTTATTAATTTGGGGAATTTCATGGTTTTATTTATGGTTTCAATAATTTAGTGGTCATTTCATAGACATAATTAATTTCGTGAATTTGAAGGACATTTCATGGATTTGTTGATAATTTCGTATATTTACATGTGTATTGCAGCCGCACTTCGACTGCAATGATAATGTTTCTGGTATTTATTTAATTTTACGAAGAAACAGTGCTCCAGGAGCACACAACAATATTTTCAATCGCAGATTGCTTGCTTCTTCACCTTCTCGAAGAATGACAGCCTTTGCTGTCCCGTATGAATGGAAAATAGAAGGACTTTAAATTGAACGCGAATTTCCTTATAAAATTTTCTATTTATACTCGTCTTTCCCATTCACACCCAAAAGACAATCTCTCTTATATCTCTCTCTTACATTTTTATCATTCATTCCATAGCATAACATCCATCACATCCAATCATTTTCAGTATTAAATTCATTTCTTAATCAGTAATAATTCCGTTAATGTTAAAACTATTTCAAATATGCTTTTAAAGCAACTATAGTAACAACAGCAATCATAAAATAAGTATACATTCAAGCAGCAGCAACGTGATTTAGTTCATTTTCTTGCGATGTAACTAATTTTCTTGTGATTTAACAAACTTTTTAACGCTGGAGACGTCGGATTTAAATGATAAGGGTAAGTTATTTCATAATAATTCATAATTATAGTAATTTTTAAACATGATCATTTGGAATAACAGTGCATAAAGTTTTACAAGTATTATGCAAAAGTTTTATAAGATTCATAACTTTCATACGTGGATCGGCAGCGCAAACTGTCTAATAATTATTCTTATTTATTTTTTCAGATAAAGCGGAGAAATAACTACCAAAAACAATGAATTAGTGTTTCCCGAGAAGTTTGCCATCAGCAGCGATGTAACATCCATCATCATCCCGGTGATTTTTGATGATGAACACACTTACACCGAAAAGGAGAAAACCAAGAGGGTGTGTTTTGGGCATGTCGCGGTAGTAGCTGTCAGCATTCCCGAAAATAGGTTTGTCTATTTCGACAATATACTATTGGCAAAAGCTGTATTTACCATTTTTCGGGAATTGGCCCAAGAGCAGCTGAAAACCAAATTAGAGCGGGAGTCGGGCATCAATCTGCAGTCGGAAACGTGGAAGTTGGGGAAGCAGCAGGACAGCTTCCAAAATGGATGCGGTTTGGTCGCTGCAAAGATGATTGAGGCCCTTATACACTCTGGAGTAAGTTATGAGAAAGTTGAGAAAATTAAGCAGAAGAAAATATTGAAAAATCAACGAAAAACAAAAAATTAATAAAAACGTACTCCAAGTAGATTTTACGGGCTGGCTACACCGGTAACAATAACGGTCGGTCTTCTTGGCTTGAGGAAGGTCAAAATACGGAGGTTTTTTCGGCAGGACCGGATTTTTCGGAGGGTCCGAAGTCGGGGGATTTTCTTTACTTTTATTATTCCTGGGAATCTCTTCCATTTTAAAAGGCGTACAACGTAACAATGCTTCCTTTTCAATATTTTTATTTACGGAATGATATGATTGAAAACAAAAATTCGCTGCAAGTCAAAGGATGCTGGCGAATTAAAAATGCTCAATGCTTCAAATCAATGGTTGCAATTCCAATAGAAAAAATCACCGTACGAAAACTCAGCTTTATTTGGTGGGCTTTTAAGCGGTTACTGCATCGGTTGTTAATAGCTAAGACTACTCAGCTTATTGTTGAACTTAAAATCTACTTTTTTAACATTAAAAGAACGATCCTGTATTGTAATGGACGATTTAACCTATTCAGTTGTTCATAGCTACGACTGTGTATATTGAATTGGTTGCAGTTCATGTTAAGCGATTCTTGTCAAGTTTCAAAAATGCATTATCATGAAAGTTTAACTTTCAAACCAGAGAAGCGGTCTGGAATAGAGCTCCCGACGAAGGATAAGGAGCTCTATTATTTAATGGAAAAATATTTTCCATATCTGAAGAATGGCGTGGAGAGTATTCCAGAATATTTGATAGATTGTGTGGAATAAGAAGAAAATAAAGTTGGCGGTTGTTTCATTAGAAACGTTTTATTTTGTATATGTGCTTTACTTACAATACAAACTCCCGCTTTAGTTCTAGTTTAACATATTTTCATGTGGTTTAACAAATCCGTCCATCACCAGGATATTTCTCGAAGGAATTGTTGCAGAGATTTTGAAGGCAGACTTGTAGACAAGTGGTCAAGTATGGTGCCTATTGAAATTCAGGGTCGAAAGGTCAAGAGATAAAAAGTTGTAAGCACTTGACTGTTTGAAAACTTGTGTATTATACTTAGCTATAGGGCTATAGGGTATATGCGTGACTATTCGGATACACTCAATGTTATATGCATCAGCGGTATGACTGGAAGAGTTTTGGAAGCTTTGAAACTGTTGGTAATTTAGCGCATGTACATACAATTGGAAACTGTGTATCCCGCAGAGGCGATATACTGTATACGCGTCCGTATTTAGTCTTATATGTGTATGATGTTGCGTAGTAGTCTGTGCAGTACGTAAACATCAATGCATGTACATATGTCCTTTCACTGTAGTGCCACCTGCCGCTTGCTCCAAAAACAAACAGCACAAGAGCTTTTCTGAATTGCAAATAAAGGGCGTTTGCTCCTTTTGATAACAACAATAGCTAAGCAGACAACATGCATCTATGCCGTATAGGTTTTAATTAATTCCATGTACTCATATGGATATGAAGTCATACGCCACGTGATTCAATCGCGCACATATTTGAATGGAGCTCTAAAATATTATGAAAATAAAATATTAACAATAAATTACATTTTAAAATGAAAGTAAATATTAAAATTCTTCTATAAGCTTTAAATATTAAAATTTGCCAATATGCGTATGATTTAATATATTTCATCGGAGGGCGCCTTAACCGATGACTCCCGTGTCTCGGTTTTCGAAGATTTTTAATACTTCACATTTTTAAAGTTCATACTGCAAAAGTGACTATCCTGTTTATTTAGCATAATGCAAAGACAAGTTTGCGGTAGTAACTTTGAATATTTCCCCTTTCTACAACACTCACCAATAAGACTCAATAGCAGTATAGGTTTCCATAGCCAAAGCCGGATTTTGTTTGCCGTATATATGGGCTATACTAACAATGAAAACACATTTGCCAAGATTTTAAACGACATAGTCAGTTTTGCATTGGAATATTTGTGAAATGTATTGTAACAGTAATCATTCTTATTACGTTTTAGCAACTGTGCAGATAGTAATATTTGCCTCTTCAATTATGCTGTATCTATACATATGTATTGTACACTTGTACAGATGAGATTTAACAATAAAATGCAACTATAGTTTATAGGTATACAGGATAATACTAATAAATAACTCAGAGAGAGATTCTATTGACAAGTCGAAGCTCCTCGAGCCCTCAAAGTTTTAATTCTCCACCCTTTTGTATAGAGCACTTCAGAAGTGCTTTGTTGAGGTTAATTCAGTTGAAATGACTTCAACGAGATAATTCATTTCGCCAGAAGTCTCTGTTCACTGTCTCTGAACTTCCAGACAGTCAACTCTAAATTATTTGGCTTTTACAAATAATACTTGTTCATACCAGGTTGTCGGTGGAGAACAAACGGCTATATCAATTCACTCTTAATTAAACACGGGATTTCAGGCTGTGAAAAAATAAAGGCGTAAATTACAAAATAATAGAATTCGTACTATATTTAGAACTTTGATTTACCAAAATATAGGAAATTATACACAAGAAGACTACAGGAGTCACACACATTTTTGGGACACTTGATTTTTGGGCTATAATCGGTCTTTCGACCGGCTATCGTATATGTCACTTTGTATTTAAGCATAGCATGGTATTCTGTATGCGGACATTGAGTTTCATTAAAATCGGACAATCCTAAGGGT
>JAQGAK010003475.1:0-15041 GCA_034696945.1 Lipothrix lubbocki
TCGAATTGTTCTAAAATATTGCGAATTCAAGACTTTCAACGCAACAATCGCTCATGTTTCATTTTGCTTTAAATAAATATTTGGAAGTTAGTAGCAAATTCTAAAATCCAACTGAGAACTTGGGAATAAGTTCTGGAAAGTTTGTGATTATACTGAATGCAGACAGGTGCATCTCTTTAAATTAAAGTTAATTAGATTTAACGATATCCGTTAAACAAATAGAAATTGCTTTTGTATATGATTTTAAAGAAATTATTTCAAAATTTTAAAAGTTCAGATTTTAATTTTTTCATCTTAATGAACACAGTTTCATCTTGCCCCATTGTCAAACTCCAGATTTTAATAGTGTTCAATATCTGTATATAGACTTCAAATAACCTTTATCAACAACTTTTATTAGACTTCCTACGCCTACGTGACCCTTAAATGCTTTACTGAAAACAGATTTACACATTATTGAACAAAATCAACGTTGTGAAATTCTAGAATGATTTCCCGTATGTATTACTATCAGAAGAACAAATTTGCATAAAAGTAAATTTTGGTTATTTTCTACGCATCCAATGAAGAATTATTATGAATACATATATGAAATACCATTGAAAATGTGAAATCACGGAATTTATATGCTTTGGTGAATGAAGAAAAATCATTATTGTGTGAATATTATTATTTCCTATGAAACTTGAGTTTATATTGACACATTGATTTAGAAGATAGCAATTAGCAATAAAATATTGGTATATAATTAAGATAACAAATAGTCACAAAACAAGTAAATAAAAAACAATTGTAATAAATACAGTCTAGCGTTGGAGAAAAGTAGTTACTATTATGTATTAACAGGTATTCATTTGTCAAAAAATATTAAGGAGGAACACATGTACGTCATCATCATTGGCAGCATTCTCCTGGTGTTGAATTTTGAGAGTACAGTCTTCGTTAAGTCAGTCAGGATGTCAACAAGTTGAAAATAAATATAAAGATTTATAAAATTAAGTTAAATGAATGTACTTAAGTACAGTCGTCAAAAATATAAATTTTATAAACTTAGATGTCATGTGTGTCAAAGTAACTTTTTTTCGGAACTACGAAGCTATCCGAACCCGATGAACTTAACCCTTGAGAACAGTATTCCAATCTGTGGCGTAAATAAATAGCCGTACAATGAATCCAACAGGCTCGCAGGTATAAGTCCCACAGTCTGCGACTTGCCTTCCGCTATAAGCGTCGGAAATACGCTTCATGAATTTTCCCTCGTTGGGGATGCTGCTGAAGACTCTGGAGGATGTAAGAAATTTCGAGGTAAACATATAGGTATCAAAATACTTAATAGATTGCAAAATGTAATTAATTATTAGATTAATTTAGATTTAAAAAATTAAAGATTCAAATAATTCAAAGTTTAAAAAAGATTTCTAACAATAAAATTAGAATTTAGAATATAATTATTTTAAAATTTTAAAACAAGAAAAAAATTCTTACGCATCTGTCCATCGTCCCGCTCGGCTATTTCTTGCTCCTTTCGAAACCTCACACACAATCCTCTCAATGCATCTATCGTGGTCCAAAATTCCTCTAGCAAGTCGGACATGGGCTTGTGAATTTCCAGAGTCCTTCGTCAAACTTCTGGCGTGAGTATGCCAAGATCCGGATGTGTACAAGAGAGCCAAGACCGGGATGACAACAAAGGCGAGCGTGAAGGCCAGAACTCCAAGAATGGATAACGTTGAGTCAATAATGGATTTTGTTAGGTTTGCCGTCGACGCTCCTGGAAAGAACACAGTCGTCCAATCCCTTTGAGAGCTTGGTCTGCTACTCGAAGCCACTGCCGCATCTCCAAAGGCCGATGAAAACAGACAAAATCCAACTACTGCGGTCAAACTTATAACTGTTAAAAACTTCATTTTATTAGTTTTTCGAAAACAATTATTCACACAACGCCTGTTTTCTATTAGGAATTTTATTTTCAAGCTTGTTTTCTTCTCTTCTCCTTGATACCTTCACCAATAAAAACCTTGAGTGACTATGATCATTCTCCGGAGTAGCCCTCGGAATTTAAGCAGATTCATCTCCCCACAAATTGTTTGCTAAACCTAGAAAACGACTAAGTAAACTAGTGCAAATGACTAAACCGTAACATTCTAATTTCGTTAGTCAATCCATCGGCGGCTCTCAATAAGAAGTTGGTCATCCTTGTACAAAAAGATAATAATTTTGCACATTAATAAAAATATTACCATACCTATACTTTAAAACAACAATCGGATAGGTTGTTTTGCTGAAGAAAGTTTGTCAATTTGGTGACAAACTGGGGTCATGTGCATGCGAAAAGCTATGTATATATCTATATGTACGTTCTTACGATAAGATACACGTATTTTCCTCATCCAAGTGTCAGTTTTGGTAGGTTTCTCACTCGATTGTCGGTTTGTACTCTGAACGCGTTGTCTCGGTAAACATCAGAGCTTGTTCGACATTTTTCAAAGGTCAATATCCACCTTGTCTATCACTTCAAAACTCCGACACTGCATATTTTAATTTCATTTTTCCAATATGGCTCAGCATCCTTTTTAATTTTAGAGCAATGCTCTGAGCTTGTCATTGTCTCTGCCATGATGTTCCTATAATACTCTACGTCTATAAGTTTATCAACGATACATTGTACTAATCGAACACTACAGATACATCAAACTTGCTTGATCTTCCAAAGAAAATCCTTATTTATACACTCTCTATACCTATGTACATCTTATCTACACGACCTGAAAGCTTGGATGTCTGGCGATCAGGATTGACGTGAAGAGCGCACATGCATTCGCAGATCCACCAGAATTCAGTTGCCAAAAATATCATATCGTCGGCTAAACATGAAAATGTGCTATAATTGTTTTTAAGCTATAACGTTACGAAAATTTTAGCACCTTTTCATATTTAACCGACAACATGTTATTACCCGTTAGCAGCTCGTTAGCTGGCTCTGGGAATCATTGATTATTTTGGGTAATTATTTTGTCGTCCTTTTCTAGTCAAGTTAATTTCCTGGGAACCTTTCTGCTCACGGAAATTCTACTAAAATTCAGGACACATCTGTAGTAAAAGACGAAATTCCAAGATTTTTAATGTCTCATGGTTATAACACACATTAGGTTATTACTTTTATACTAGCTATTATATATTTTGTGGCCACTTTCGTTGGAAAGCAGTGACAATAAATTCTCTCGCTTTTAACGAATTTTGTCATTAGTTTTCAACAAGCTGTTATTAATTTCCAAAAGAGCATAATTTTAAATTAACTTTGCGTCCCAACATTTCGAGGCTCGATTGATTAATGAAATAAAAACGAACATCATACAAGTTGAGGCACGAAATAAAAAGATACAACTTGTACTAATTTGTGCAGGATTTAACGGCTTGTAATTTCTTAGCTGTATACAAGCAAATTAAGTGAAAATGTTTTAAAAGAATTATTATTTTGTTACAATTTTTTATGAACATATTTTTGATGTAGGTATATAGTCATCCATTTTCACATCACCTTCATTCTCTTGGCTTCACTCATCAAAAACATAACACACACTCCAGAATTTTCTTTAAAAGCGATAGTAAGTTTGATATCAATATGAAGGAATACAGTTGTTTCCATTTGAATAAAAAGTGCAACATTAAAAAAAACTGACTTCAAAGCATGTTTGCAGTGCTGTCAGAAAGAGAAACTTTGACTGTGAAGCCAGTATATAGAAACTCTGTGTAAAGGGCATAATGAAACTTGTATTACGCAGTCACGAACATACACTCATGAGAAATGAGATGTTATTACATATGTGATTAAATTGGTGTTAGAACATTATGAGGCGGGCCTCCATCGTAATGATGATATCACGTTATGGCCAAAGTGTTTACATTTTACAAGCTTGTTTAGTTTCTAATCAACTTTTAATTGAAATGTTCTTGACATTCATAAAAACAACACTGGCTGTAGCTTGAAAAATGCATGGGTAAAAAACTACAAGCTCATAGGTTGCTGACTACTTTCTACACTCTTGTTTTTGAACGGGGCATTAAGGACACAAACTTTAAAGAGGTGGAAATCGATATAAATGAGATGTAGATTAGACGACAACGATGAGATTTTGGGTTGGAGTATTGTTTTTGACCACGACGAAGAAGCATATTATTCTGCATTTGTGAATTTACAAATTAATTAAAATTAGTGTCTGGTAATTTGAAGTAAATAATTGAAATATTGCTTCTATTTTAAGAAAATAAATTAAAATTTAACAAATATTAAAATTAAAAAATATATATTCAAATTTAAAAATTTGTATTGAAATTAAAAAAACTATTTATTCAAATCGTTTTGTAAATAAAAATAAATAAAAAATGAACGTGAAACTAAAATTGTGGGTAGTAATTGGTTGCATACTAAATGCACATCTCACATCAGCGGTCCCCCGAAGAAAAGCCGTCAACCCGATGTTCAAACCCTCGAAGTTCTGTCCAGGCTATACTTCCGACGGTGGCCATCCGCCTTTCCGCTATCATAATGCCACAAAAAGTTGCTATATGGTGGGCGACCGCGGTCCATGTCCAGACTTAATGGAATTCGTGATGCAAGACGATGATTACGGAGATTGTGACTGTGATCAAAAGCGTCGTTGTGGTCGTCCATTGATTTACTGGCCAGGAACAAAACGGTGTTATTACGTCAACGAGCAAGGACCTTGTCAGCCCGGAAAGTGGTTAGTGTTCGGATTCAATTTACAACCCATTTGCAAAATCAACCGCTGTTCTAAAGAGCAAAGTGAGCAGCCGTCCAGAGACCGAAAGTTCTGGTTCACGTTCCAAGGAGTTTGCTATCGGACGTACAGTAAGGGCTACTGCAAGGAAGGAGAAATCCTGTTCAACAACTGGAACGAGTACCGGCCCACATGCAATAAAGAGATGTCATGTTCGGACACACCTCTTGTTCGTAAAATGTCCTGCCAGCCAGGATCAAAAATGGATCATGAGGGAAGGTGCAAGAGGAGTGTTGTGTACAAATACTGAAATGATTTGTTGTAAAGAAACATATATTTAATTTTATATAGTTAATATTGTTGTAAAACATTTGATGTGTTTTCATGCTGTTTTATTGTTTCCCCCTATTTATCAGTATTGAAGTTTTTTATTCCAAGAACTGTATGTATGGTGGCTTTTTAATCTACCCCATTGTTATTAATTTGTACTTTTTTTAATTTATTGAAATACTGTTGGTTGGATTCCCGTTAGCAGTACAGCATATTTTAATAATGTGATACCGTATCGATACCTTGAAAATAAATCTTTTAAACTGCAAGTTGCAATGCAATAATTATTTTTGACACTAATAACAAATTTGGAACGTCAACATAATTTTATTTCCTGCTTCTACATTAATTATTTTTATAACATTGGATGTCTGACAAGAAAACGTTTAACATTAATACCCTTTCATATTCGTACACATGTAGATTGGTTAATACATTTCGATACCAATATTTATACTTAAGGTGTTCTGTCCAGGTTAAAAGTTTATTGCATTTATAATCAGGTGTACTGAAACACAGGTAACACAATATTTATGTTTATAATAATAATTATAAATTATTATAATCATACAGTATGTTATACACACATAAAAATAAAATGTATACTCGCATGTTCGTGAACATAACAATACATATATGCATATTATGATCTCAACAACATCCCAAAAATGTATTGCGTTTAAAGTACATACATAAACTTAATAATATTGTTACTTCATTAAAACCTTTTCTATTAGGTAAGGAATGATATTCTCGGTGCTGGAATTTTTATTCCAATGAGCGCAGAAAGTTAATAACACTAAAAACTATACTAGAGTCTGAGATAAAATTTGGGAAGCTGAATCGCCAAGATTATCATGAGACATGTGTTCCATAATATTTTAATGGATAATAGGCGGATTAAAATTTGCGAACACTTCGGGGTAATTACTTAATTTAAAGACACAAGGAGCGGATGTAACATTTAAAACGAGGTGGCAACATACCGAACCAACGAACAGGCTCTTATTACAATATATTAGTAAAAGAAATAAAAGACACACTAAAATTTGGTAGTTTTGTCTCATAATTACACAGAATCTCTATATACAATCCTACAACATTTTCTATGTACACATCCTTTTTATTGCATTTTATACACATGCATCCTTATATATAGTTAGTATGGCATGTAAGCTCACTAATGTGCCTATCTCACTTACCCCTTTTACATAGAATCAGCCATGCTCAACACTATAGCTATATAGACAAATTTTAGATTCCTTCACATTTACTCGTAAAATATGGTTTCACTTTAAACTCCTCACTTGAATGACAAAGTAAATATCTAATATACTTAAATACTTACAAGTTGCCAGAAACACAACCCCTGAAGTTGCGTATACAGATAGGTTACTTCAACACTTATTAGAGTATGTGAATCCTAAGTATCTACCGGGAATGTTAAAGGGACAGCGAAATTGGCGCACACTGAGAAGTATTGTAATTTGTATTATGCTTAAAGCATATATCTTCGTATAATGTAAGCATGATATCTTTGTTACTCACGACGAGAAGACGACAAAAACGCAAAAATTATTATATCATCTTAACGAGCTTTCTTAAAATGGAGCTCACTTCGGTTACACTCCTTTTTTAGAGATTATTTTCTTTACTACTTTTTCAATATCTTTCTAACATTCACAAGATTATATATTTGGATACTCTGTAAGTGTGTATATACACATACATGTTGCTTTTCCAATAGAATCTAGAAATGTTTACCTTTAGGTACTTAGATCATGCACTAGTAACATCCAGCATTACTGTCTGAGGTACTGAACTTGGTTAGCTTATATACTATCTTTAAGTGGTTGAATTTTTATTTTTTTTCATGCAGGTATAATTTAGGTATGTAAGTTTGGATATCGCCATCTATTTCTACAATCAGCTACAACTTTTCCAACTATTTTTCATCAATACAATAGATTAAGTAAGTACCAATTAGCCCAGCCAAATCGGTATGGTACACTGACAGGTGTGTGGTTGACATTGACATTGAAATCCACAATATCATCGAAATCACATTGCTTCACCAAATAAATTAATCACATTTGATTTAAGCTTTGAACGAATTTCATCTTTCCATCCTCCAGTAAATTTACAACTGACACTTGCATTAACGTGCAGTATAATAATTATTTTATATACGATATACAGTTGTGCTTATTGCCTTGATTACACATACGCCTTTTACTCAATAAAAGGCCCATTTTTAAATGGCATATAATTTATTATTAATTGCATTTATATTTTCATTAAATCTATATATGCAAGCACATCTGGCATATAATTCATTTTGATTATAATTTAATTTTGCATACATCTGCACACATACGCCCAGCATAAGTAAACTTTAAAGATTTGTTTGACTAGCACTAGAATATATTTTTGGGTGGCGGGAGAAATATATGTATATATATTTTTTTCTCGAACTCCATTTTTAATTTCCAGTTTAAGTGAATATATGCATTTTTAAATAATCCGTATTCCGCATATATAGTATTATGTTTATAAATACATGTAATAACTATAATAACAGGTTTCGACTCACAGCAGAAGTTTCAAATTTATATGTTCGTATGTAAACCCTCTTTTTGTAAATTTTTTAAAAATTATGCTTGCATTTGCGGAATGAAAGTAGGTAGTTTATTGGAATATTATTGATCAAGAAGTGCTTTGATGGAGTCCAGACTTTTCTGAAGACTGTCTTGAAATTTCGTCGTTGAAGTAACTCCCGAAGAATAAAAGGATGACAAACAGAAGATGATGGAATCTGATTGCGGGTTGTAAGCAGCTCCGTATCCGTCATTGACAACAGCTCCATACCCCATAAACTGATCGTGTCTCGTTGGGAGCTGTTAAAATATTGCCCATGTAAATAAATTTACGTCAATATAAAATTCACATTTATATAAAAAATAAAGTATTATATATGTATTCATATAAGTAATATTCTTTTCAATCCACGCAATAATAAACTCTGGTATAAAAAGAGACTTTCGGGAGTTATTGAGCGTCTCCAGCAACGGAAGATAAAATGTAACATCAGGAATCATTGTGTAACATCAAACATCTCTTTTTTCTATAAAGCAAATTATCATGCTCCTCTACCTGACTAGTTGACAGAGCAAAATGATTTGCAATCTTGAACGTCTCATCCAAGAAAAGAGCTGGAACATCCATACACAGCTCCATTGCTTGTTGACGCAGTCCTAGCAAATGAATATCGATTCCTTCGCCCAGAATATTATCTACCATTATTGTAGTTTGCTTCTCAACTGCCAAATGGAATTTCCGGATCTTTTCGCTCGTGCAATCTTCATTAGTTTGCATGGATTTTACCCATTCCAATGCCTCCATTGTGGTTGACCGGATGCAATCCACACGCCCGAGCTTGTACCGCCTCGTCGATGCACTTTCGTATGTGGCCACCATTTTCCCATGTAAACTGCAATTTTACAAATATAACATAAATATAAACATTTTAAAGTCATACATTCTACAATCAATTCCGTTCCTTTTATCCTAAACGAATACATTTTAAAATTATTAATTAATTAATAAAATTTACAATATTGTCGTAAATAATATTACAATATTATAGTTTAATGCATTTATTAACTTTAATATTAGTTACTATTCCTCACATGATTATAAACTACTCACCCTCAATCTACAAACCATGCAGAGGTAATTGAATATCCGCGATAAAAAATATAAAAAACTGAAGAAATTTCCCAAGATAATCCACTATGACATTTTAAAAGACAAATCGCCTAATTGATTTAACCGCACATCGATTTTCACCGATTCCAACGAGAGCTTTTAAAGTGCTAATAGGATCGGACATGTACTTTCCGACACAAAATTTATGCCTTCACCATAGTTCACGTATTTCCCATATTTAAGCTCCAAAGACTTCCAAAAATGGGGATCAATACCAACCAGGTCAATAATTCTACTTGAAAGTTGTAAATCCCGTGAATATTCTCGTGAATAAAGAAAGCCCTGGTTTATCAAAAAGTGTAAAATATCTCACAACATGCGACATGCAAGGCATCGTATTACGAAAATTTATCTACATTGCATCGGTGAGAATAGTGGATATATCACACGAAATCCGATTCCGATGTGCCAAAGCTTCCTTCCGATGTGCGGAAGCATATTTAATTATGTACGAATCGTCACAGGAGGGACATTATTCTGGTTCTACATGCATGAGATTAAAGTCAAGTTTGCAATTTCCGATGAGGTGAGACGATGGGAAAGAGAAGGACTCGGGGCATATGCACCACTTGAAAACACGGTGGATTCGGGATTCGGGTATTGAACAGAAAGCAGGAGTACACACATACGCCTGCTGTTGTTGAATTCGTGAGAGGGGAACTCTATGGCACAGTCGCCGCCAAGGTTCCAGAATTCAATAAAGTAATTTTGTATGTGTGCGTGGGTTGTAGTCGCAGTAGCCAGTGTACTTTAACGAGTGACATGAATTGTTTTTTTTAAATGTAAATACAGCAACTATTACATCGGAAACTACTATTGTTACTTCTATATATGTACATCGGAAACTTTTACAACCTCTTTAACTATGTGTTGAACCAATAAACGCTGTTTTAGTAGAAAGTTGCGAATTTCCACGTAAAGACTCGTAACTTGTCAGGCTGTGCATTTTGAAGTTATCATTGATCTTTTGATTGTTGTAGAACAATAATATTATATTATTTGTAATTACTCCTTCTAATAATTAATAATTTCTAAATGGGGAGCAAAAAGAAAATAGTTTTTCTCTTCCTTCATATATTTTGCAATTTCTGGGCACTTGCTGCTCTGTCCAGGGAGAAGGATCTGACCAAACGAGAAGTGGACAGGATGATGAAGGACCCTTTCGGTCATCTGAAGGAAGGCAGTTTGGTGGCGAAATACCTCAGTGACTTTGTCACACCGACAAAGTACATTGCATATGCCCTGGGTTACTATAATGTGACTGTCAGTCTCGAGAGCAGGGTAAGTGCTAGATGATGAGCATTTTGATACGGAAATAATGATTCTCCGCACTTGATTATCATTTTTCTAATTTTTTTGATCCACAACAGGTCGGCGCTCTGTTGGAAGTGGATTATTCCTCGTCGTTGACAACATCAACTAGTCATGTTCTAGTAGAACTTACCAAAATCATCCAGAAATTACAGGCTGTGCAAGATGAACCTGGAGAGGACTATCACGAACTGGAAGAGGAGGCTGTGCGAAAATTTTTATCTCTCACGGATGCGATTTACCAGCAGGTAGAGGTTTTACCTCCTATTTGTTAATACCTACATACATCACCGTCTAAATATAAATATATGCCTAGAAATTTGTTACGTGACTGGTTTTTAAATTTTTTTTCACCTAACAATATGCAAAAATTTAACCGATGACATTAAGTAGTTATATGGATACTGATTAGCTTGCCATACTATCACAACATTACTTTCCGCGATTGTTTTTCGTCTAAGTAATATTTAAAAACTTATTTTATAATTTACATTAAATCCATGATTTACACTGGGTTACGTGGAATATACGATTTTATTAATGTTAAATTCGCAAGCTTTCGAGTACAGTCAGTACTCATCGTCAGGCAAAGCACTAATCTTAATGTTCCATATTATATAGTACGACGAAGCCAAAACTTTGGTTGAAAACGACTTCAGGAGCATTAATTCAGAATTGAAAATCTGGCTGGACTCTCAAAGAAAGTATCTGGACAACTGGAAGAACATGATTAAACACGGGATAACATTGTATGAAAAGGGTGATGATGATGAGGAGGTCCAAGAAAGAATAATGAAGGTTGACACAGAAACAGTACTCTCTACTATTCAGTCTCTAACAGGGATCTACGAAGCTTATTTGGAAGTCGATAGGCTGGTCAGGAAAGTAAGTTTTGTATGATAATGATGGACGCAAATATGATCGCATCACACTGACACATTACCGTTATTTTAACTTTTACAGTTGGAAGGAAAAATCGCAGCTGACAAGGAGTCGGGAGTTTTTCACAAGAATTATGACAATGGTAATTTTTACTTTTTACGTAAATTATAGATACCCTAAACAATTGTTCCGTAATTTTATTAATTTCGTATACCTATTGCTTAAGCTACGCCATATGACTTAATTTGCCACATGTATCCTGTCCGATTGCTAGCTTCTTGCACTTGATCAAACCACGAAGGAATTTCTAGAATAAGATTTGACGAATTAGCTGGATTGTTTGATCATTTAGCTAATAATTCGCTGTATTTATGTCAACTTTATCACATCGGATAATATTATTGATTTCATATGTTTCTAAATTTCACAGCTTATATTAGTATCTTGAAACTCGACCAAGCTCTGTTTGGAATGGTGCAAGAAAAAAATAATACATTATCCAAATTCAAAAAGGTAACTGATGCAGCTCGAAACAGAATGAAGTCGCTGGTGGAAGAACATGATTTAAAGGTAATAACTGTGTTTAGTTATCCCATCTTCAACGCTTTTAATTAGCCTTGACTAAATATCCTATTTTGTTGCGAACCTATTTTTAGTATGTCAATACCCTGCAAGACATCGACATTCTGTCACAAAAGATTTCAAATGCTGAGAAGACGTTCCAAAAATATCTTAAGCATAAAAACCTTAGTAACTTCCGTTCAGATGATGAATATGAGGAGGAGGAGGAGGAGGAAGAAGAAGAAGAAACAGAAGAAGAAGAAGATGAAGTAGCTTCAGAAGAGCCAGTATTTGAAAACCAGGATCGACTTGAATTGTAAATGCTCGAATATTATATTTCAATGATCTCATAGGTTGAGCGGTTGAGGTAATCGTGGGACTTGTTAAGATTTTAATAATTTTACTGAAAGTCCACTGTTTCTACATGAAACTCTGTATGTACTTTCTCAATTCGCTGTATTATTTCCAGTTACAGATGAGCTTATTAGCCGTAGGTCATAGTGCAAAATAGTCTAGAGCCCCTGTTTATTGACTGTTATACAAATGTTCGTATTACCTTATCTAGTCGAAATAATTATAAAACTGGGAGTCAGTCGTGCAATGAAACTATACGTCTTCGAGTCTCGAACGATTCACCTAAAACTGTTGTGAAAACAGCTCAATTGTAGCAATGTGTCGTATGTATACTATTTTCTACATAATTTAAACTCCAGTAAGAATGCGTTACTGTGACTTGTATATATGCATTATGGTTGTGATGTTCACACTCCTAGTCGTAACAGTCCCACAAAATAAATGAAGCATTCTATGCTGTGTGTACCACAAGTACTAATTTATAAAGTTTCTAAAGGAAAATAATTTAAGCATGCATGCGTTAATACCTGTAAAACGTCAGTTGTAGCGCCAATTGAATGAATACATCCGGGCTGACCTTGCACTTTTTAATGAAGTTTTTACCATATGATTGGAAACGAAACACCAAGAGATCCAAATCTTCTATTAACCTTAAAATTAATAGGTTCACATGAGTCTACCATTTACCATTCAAAAAAATATGTTTACGATATTCAAGAACCTAAGCTTACTGATCGATAGCCATGGAAGCTTCGGTAATGGCATGTTTACTTTCCGCTGGAATCTCCCATTCTAATTTGATGGGCGGTGGTATTGACCATTCTTGTCCATCGGCGTCAGAATTTCCCTGCTCTTCCTGGGCTTTAAGCTTACTAAAAAATTCATCTACTAAGTTTAAAACAGCAATCCCTTCGGCTGGGGAATGTTCATAGCAGATTCCAACTGCGCCGTCGGATGAAATCACAAACTGCAGTAACATAATAAATGAAGTACATCGAGTTAAAATAAATAAAGTACATTCTTCGGGTTTTTAACTGTATAATAGGTGCGTTGTTAAATTCAGGCAATGGCAGACGTAAAGATGCTGCTCAAATCCGCCTTATACTTACCTTACTCTTACTAACTCCTTAGCTGCCTGACTCAGACTTTCTCAGGCAAGACAAGAATAAGATTTGCAAGTAAGGTAAATCTAAGGCGCGAGAAAATAAAAAATCTTGCCAAATTTAAAAAAAAACTTAAATAAAAAACCTTCGTATATGTATTTTGAACGTATTTCATTATTTAAAAATCCGCTTAGATCAAATGTGTCCTAAGTATAAATATCATGTAATCAAATATGCCCTAATAATAAATGTGTCCTAGAATCAAAAATACGCTAGGATCAAATGTGCCATAGAATGAAATTAAATGTGCTGTAGATTTAAATATGCCCAAGGATTAAATGTGCCCTATGAATAACTGCCGCAGGAGTAAATGTACCGCTGAATTCAATGTGCCGCAGGATTAAATGTACCCCAGAATCAAATGTGCCCTAGGATTAAATCTGCCGTAGGATTAAATGTCACCTAGAATGAAATGTGCCCTAGAATGAAATGTGTTCTAGAATGAAATGCGCCCTAGAATCAAATGTACCGCAGGATTATATGTGCCTTGAATTGAATGCGTCCTGATTTTGGTCCTAGGATACATTTAATCCTACGGCACATTTAATCCTAGGGCACATTTAACCCTACGGCACATTTAATCCTACGGCACAATTATTCATAGGGCATATTTAATTCCACGTCACATTTAATCCTAAGGCACATATAATCCTTCGGCACAATTAATCATAGGGCACATTAATTTCTACATCACATTTGATCCTACGGCACAATTAATCATGGAGCACATTTAATTCTACATCACATTTGATCCTACGGCACAATTATTCATAACGCACATTTAATGCTACGGCACAATTAATCCTACGGCACATTTAATCCAACGGCACAATTATTCATAGGGCATGTTTAATTCTACGTCACAATTACTCCTACGGCACAATTAATCATATGGCACATTTAATTCTACGTCACATGATCCTACGGCTCAATTATTCTTAAAGTACATTTAATGCTACGGCACATATAATCCTACGGCCCAATTAATCATAGGGCACATTTGATCCTACGGCTCAATTATTCATAAAGTACATTTAATGCTACGGTATAATTATTCGTACGGCACAATTGATCAAAGCGCACATTTAATTCTACGTCACATTTGATCGTACGGCTCAATTATTCGTACAGCACAATTAATCCTACGGCACATTTAATCCTAGGGCACAATTAATCCTACGGCACATTTAATCCTAGGGCACATTTAATCCTAGGGCACATTTAATTTAACAGCACATTTAATCCTACGGCACATTCGATCTTATGGCACATTTAGTCCTACGGCGATTATTCATAAGGTACATTTAATGCTACGGCACAATTAATCCTACGGCACATTTAATTCTAGGGCACATGAAATCTTAGGCCACATTTAATCCAACGGCACAATTATTCATAGGGCATATTTAATTCTACGTCACATTTGATCCCACGCCGCAATTATTCATATGGTACATGTAATGCTACGGCACAATTATTCTTACGAAACAAATATTCTTATGGCAATTATTCTTACGGCACATTTAATCCTACGGCAGTTTTAATTCTACGGCACATTTAATCTTATGGCACATTTAATCCTACGGCACATTTAATCCAACGGCACAATTATTCATAGGGCATATTTAATTCTGCGTCACATTTAATCGAACGGCACAATTATTCATAAAGTACATTTAATGCTACGGTATAATTATTCGTATGGCACAATTATTCGTACGGCACATTTAATCCTACGGCACATTTAATCCTACGGCACATTTAATCTTATGGCACATTTAGTCCTTCGGCACATTTCATCCTGGGGCACATTTGTACAACGTGACTTATAGGAGGTACAGAACATTTATCATCATCATCATACTACTATAAAGTTGGTGTCATTCCGTAACGTAAGAAACGCTACAATAACTGTTTTGAACATTAATTAGGT
>JAQGAK010003476.1:0-15035 GCA_034696945.1 Lipothrix lubbocki
GTATTAATTTTTGTATTTATTTTTGTATTTTTTTTGTATTTATTTTTGTATTTATTTTTGAAAGTATTGCTTATTTTTTTGCGAAGATTGTCCGTATTTTAAAATAATTTCGTATCCATGTTAAATGTTTTTGTATCTATTGTGATACAAATTATGATGGATGTTTAATTTATTATTTCTGCAACAATTTGCTTTTATTAGTTTGTGGCCCCGCTCCTCCAAGTCTATGGGAGTTCTCCGTCAGGTCGGATTTTGGAGCTTTGTGGACTCTCGTTGGCAAGAATTGTGGCTTGATTTATTACACTATCAGTGTTTTTAATCCAAAAAATTAAATCTATTGTTTTATCAAATTGTAGTTGATTAAGTTCTGTCTAAGAAATGATAAAATTAAATACGAGCGTCCAAGTTAACATAAATAATAAATTGTAGAAACATATTTCTTTATTCATGAAAATAAATGCATTATTTAAACAAAAATCTTATTTAAATACCCATAAGTAATTACATTAAAAAAATATTCACGCATAAAACAAAAACATTTACATACTGTTAAAAATTGCATTTTGATCATCCCTATTTTTACAGCTGATTTAAGAATTTGTTTAATTTGAAAGTGCATATAATTACATAACATGAGTATTTTATTATTAAAAAATACCCTGAACTTTGCATTGTGGACTTTCAATGACATATTAAACGGAATGCAAAATAATGATGATTAATAAGTGACAGCTTCATATCGTCCGCGAAGATCCCAAATGTACCAATTTCTATACCTACAACACAGAAAATAGCACTTTTTGATACTTCACTGACGACATGTATAATGTACGCATTATCGTGTATACTTATTACACGATTTTTGTCGATATTTTTTTCTTAGTTGATTATTCTATTATCCTTATCAGCATTATAAAATTTAAATTGGAACATTTAATTATGACGATATGACATTTGTTATTCATTATCTTATCAAAGCAATGAAATCGACAAGAGTTTCAGCGATCCGCAGCAGCAAAAGTATGTTGGTCCAAAGTTTTGTTCCATGAGGTCGATCCTTTGTTAGTTTCATTCAGATCAAAGGATGAAAAGAAGCTTATGGAAGATAATAATTGAAATATTAATTACTTTTAGCTAAACTGAATTAATAGAGAAAAGTAATTTATTAATTAGTGGATTTTAATACAAATTATTACAATAATGGCGGAAGAAAATAAGCCAGCGCAGCTTTTAAGCAATCCAGTTGACAATCCGTAAGTGCAGTTTAAACTAAATATTTATTCGTTTATTATTTATTTTTCAAGCTATTTTGATTTAATTAGCGTTAAAAATATTATTACGTAACTTGATAATTACCTAACAATTATATCTTCAACCCAGGAAAGGAAGAATATTTTCTTTTAATTTGTGCCCTGATAAACATAAACTTTAGGAATACAAATCCTCGTCTTTATTTGTAACATATCGTTTTTTAATGGGAAATTTAATGGAAAATCATTACACATAATGAATGTAGTACTCTGTTTTGAATAATTCATTTTTATTACAGACAGCCCAGCGGCAAGAAAATATTCGGCATTGACTTTGCCCCGTTCACACTCCCGTTGGAAAGGAGACTTCAGACTTTGGCCGTGGCAGCATGGGTAAGTGATTTACTGCATAATTAAATTAATTAAATTAAGAAATATTTATTTTCAATTGACAATCCTTATGTTGTGTTTATTCGAATTTACTATATTTATTTTACAATTTTTTTTAGAATTTCTTGAATATACAATTATTTTGAATTTACATTTTTTTTATTTTGTATTGCTTTCATGGAGTTTTTAGATTTATTTTTCACTTATTATTTTCATGAATTTTTTAAATAGATAATAATTAAAATTTGTTTACATTGATTGGAAATTAATTAATTTCAGATTTACACATTTTTCCTTATGGGACCCTGTGGTCTTCTATTTTTTCTCTACCTGTTCTTCTTCACAAATTACGGTCTCTTCTCCGTGGCCTACTTGGCTTATTTCCTCTACGACAAGGATATTTGCAATCAAGGTGGCAGGAGGTACATAAACTATTTTAGTTTTTATTATTAATTTATGTTTTCGCACTTCTTTATGTATTAAACATACTTGCAAACAAAAATTATTGTTTAATTTATATTTATTTATTTTTAAATATTTTGCTACATTACTCTAATGTAATAACAATAACGACAATTTACCGGTAAAATTATTTTAAAAATTTCTTTTATAAAAAATATTTCCTAATTTTTTTATTATTTATTTATATATTTATTGTTTTATACTTATCTTTTTTATTATTTATTTATTATTATTTATTTTTTATTGTTATTATTATTATTTATTTATTATTATTTATTTTTTATTGTTATTATTATTATTTTTTAGTTCATTACTTATTATTTATTAACTTGCATGAAGGTCAAATTGGGTGCGAAACTGGGCTTTATGGCGCCACTACTGCAACTATTTCCCAATTTATTTAGTCAAGACGACGGAATTGGATCCGAAAAAGAATTATTTGTTTGGTTCACATCCTCATGGCATCCTTTGCAGCGGAGCTTTTGGGTCCTTTGCCACTGGTTAGCATGGCCATTAAATTCTATTTAATTTCGGAAAAAAATATTCAATGTTTAAATACGTAATACCCTATAAAAGTAAAGTCTAAATTGATTAAAATATAATTTAGGAATAATTAATATAAATTTTCTTACAGAGGGACGACAATTCAGTAAAGTCTTCCCAAACATCACGCCGCATCTCCTCACGCTCGAGGGACATTACAGTTTCCCACTTTATCGGGAATACATCATGTGCGCTGGTAGGATATAATTTAAAAATTAAACTGAAAATATTATTTCCATGTACATAATTATTATAGTAAATATAAAATAATAAACAGATAATTGCATATAAAAAGTAAATAATTAAAAATGCATTATTATAAAGGCGCATGCTCCGCCTCACGTGACAGCATTAATTATCTTCTCAGTCGCCCGGAAGGCGGTCACGCCGCCGTTTTGGTTCCCGGAGGAGCTCCAGAAGCTCTGGATTCTCATCCCGGCAAGGAAACTCGGGTCCATGTGAACCGGCGGAAGGGATTTATTAAAATGGCGATTCGAAATGGGTAAATTATTTATTATTTAAACTATTTTTGAATGTGTTTAACCCTAACGCTTTTGGTATTTTATTTTAATTAATTTTAATATAAAATTAATATTAAATTATTTTTAATATTAAAGTTTTGCATTAATTTCAATAAGTTATTACCATAAAAAAATTTCAAACGTTCATTCAAATAAATAGAGCTCCCCTAGTTCCAGTATTTTCCTTTGGCGAGACTGACATCTACGACCAAGTCCCGAATCCAAAAGGTTCAAAAATCCGAAAATTGCAAGATGCGCTCACAAAGATTTTGGGACTTGCTCCAGTATTTTTTGTTGGGCGAGGAATATTCCAGTATTCTTTTGGAATTGTGCCGAAGAGACATCCCATTTACGTTGTTGGTAAGCCAAATTTTTACGGCATGAAATAATAAATTCAGATTTTTAATACTTCATACAATTTAACAAAATCCAAATAATAAAAGCCATATACATATATCTGATTTTGATACGAAATATTTGATACAAAATATTTGATACAAAATATTTGATACAAAATATTTGATACAAAATATTTGATACAAAATATTTGATTTTGACACAAAATATTGGATTCTGATACAAAATATTTGATTCTGATACAAAACATTTGATTCTGATACAAAATATTTGATTTTGATACAAAACATTTGATTTTGATACAAAATATTTGATTTTGATACAAAATAGTTGATTTTGATACAAAATAGTTGATTTTGATACAAAATATTTGATTCTGATACAAAATATTTGATTCTGATACAAAACATTTGATTTGATTACATTTTCCAGTCGGACCGCCAGTGGAAACCGTCCGAATGGCCATCCCCACACAGGAAGCCATTGACGAAACTCACAAGCGTTACGCTGACACTTTAATGGAGCTCTTTAACAAATACAAAGCTATTTACGGGAACAAGGATGATGTTTTAGTGTATATTTAAATTAAACATTAGGAATAAACGGTGTACATACTAACGGAATTAAATTGGAAAGAATAAATCCAATTAATTAATGAATAAGACTTACTAAATTAATAAAATGATTTCAAAGAAATATAATCTGCGGCAATATTATTAATTTAAATTCATTTATTTCGATCAGTAATAATTATTTCGAATAAATCATTTCTGAACATTTCGTCTGCTACACAACACACCCCTCTTGTAATTACGTACACGTTGAAAATACGATAAATCCTTTACTTTACTTACAATTGCAATAATTAATAATTAAATATTTTTATTAATTTTTAAATTCAGTCGTAAATGACAGATAGTTTCAATATTATCTATATACAGTAATATTTTTTATAATTAATTATTAATTATTAATAATTTATTTCAATTTATTATAACTTATTCCCTTTTTATTTTACATCTTGAAAATACTTCTGTCTTTTTGATAATTATTTTGTCTCGCCACTACTTGTAATTCGTAAAATGATATCGTTCAATATTAAATTATTATGAGTTTGCAACATGGGGAATAACGAAATGTAAAAAAAATTAATAATATCCCGGTTATGGGAGCTACGAAGCTGCGGGTTGCTCCCAAGGGATCGAGAACTGCTCGGCCAGGACGACCATTTCATCCACCTGTGAATTAATAATAAATATTAATAAAATATATTTTATTTTTATCATTTCCAATAATGGGAATACCTACTTAGAAATACTAAATCCAATGGAATTTAATTATAAACACTAAATAAATAAAACTGTAAATATATTGTGAGGATATTTGTTCGAAAAATAATTAAATCAATAATTAATTAGTAAGAAAATTTCGGAAAACCTAGGAAATCAGTAATATATTTGCGGATAGTTCTTCTTTTTTCATACTGTATACAGATTATTAAGAATTAATAAATTTAAATGTCCTTTTATTTATTTACCTGTGCATTCAAATGCAGTAAGCAAATATTATTCTCCAGGATTTTCGGATCCAGTCTTCCAAGTCTGCTCTTTAGACTGATGTACGTCGGGAGTAAATTGAATAATTCATTTAGTAGCCACTCCGGCGAATTTGCTCTGGTCAACCCTTTCACTAGATTAGCATTGAAAATAGTAATGAATACAAAACTTAATACAAAAATAAATACATAACTTAATACAAAAATTAATACAAAAATAAATACATAACTTAATACAAAACCTAATACAAAAATAAATACAAAAATAAATACAAAAATTTATACAAAAATTAATACAATCATTAATATAAAAATTCAAAGAAAATTAATTAAAAATTTATACAAAAATTAATACAAAAATAATACAAAAATTAATACAAAAATTATTTCAAAAATTATTACGAAAATTAATACAACAATTAATTAACTTCTTACCTAGACTTATAGACATCCAGACATTCCCTCACAGCAAAATCCAGCGGAAATTGCTTGCCGAACGGCTGTCCATCGAGATCAGAATCTTGATAAAATCCGAATTCATTGCAAGTCTGATAAGTCCATGGAAGTCCTCCGTCCGCCGCAATGCTATTCCAATCCGTCTGCTGCATATTCTGCACTTGCTTGCTGTACCGGTAATCCGTACAATTCTGGTCCGTGGCATTTAACAATAGAGAATTCACTTCCGCGTATTTCTCTAATGGACTCTTGCCCAAGTTAGCACTGTTCGTCATGACGTTGCAGAGGATCCCGATCGAGATATTCGCTGTTTTGGATCTTTCGATCGCCCCGTTGTCCTCATTATACTGGACAATGTCCATGAAGTTCCCTGCGAGGGCTTCGAAAAGATTTTATTCGTCTTTGCGGTTCCCGCCGTTCAATGGGTCATACAATCTAAAAAATCATGTAGAATTACAATTTTATTTTATTCAAACTACCAAAAGTCAGCACATATGATAACCATTGTAGGCTAAACATTTTATAAGAATCCGTTTAGAAACTAAAACCCAATGTATCAGTCATTCTGTCAACTGACCTAAACTTCGTAGTAAGAATTTGCCAACCCGTCTGACGTTTCAAAAGTCCTTCGATGGATTCCACAGCCTTGGAAATCTGATCATTACACTCGGAATTTGTTCGGTTGATAGCGACCTGAACGACGCCTAAATATTCTGGTAAAATCATAAAAAATATAATTTTTCATTTTAAATCCAAAAATATTCAAACTTGCAATCAGTTTTTTTCAAGTTTGACATTATTTTAGTTGAAATTTGTATTTGAGTTAACATTTGTCGTTAAGGTTCGAATTAGAAAAAACAAATTATCCATCTAATAAATAAAAATAAATGTTAATATTGATTTTATTTTATAATTCGACAAATCGAACAACCCACAAACCTTTAAAATCTAGCTGAGCTTGGAGTGGAGCCGAGCTGGAAACTGCAATATCAACCAAATGCGGGTACTTGAGCCTGAACCAGGCGACCAAACTTCCAGGGTAGGAACCTCCGAATGAGACCCATTTGTTTGTCAGAACGATCAACATCATAATTAAAAATGATAAATATTTAAATTAACTTAACCAAAAATATTTATAAAATTAATTGATTATTTGATTTGATGATGCACATAATTTCAAACAATGAATAACAGAATTTTTAAATAATAATTTTTTATAAAAATCACACCAGAAATCTATCCATGGGTCATCTAAATTGGATTTGCTTCTCCTTCGCCACCGGACCTCAGGGTTTGTAGAAAGTGTCGTTGATGTAGTATCGCTGAAAAACAATTTAAAGTCAAGCAAAAATAATTACAAACAAATTAGATTTCAATTTCCAATGCTGATTTCACTGTATAAAAATTAAAAATAAATATCAACAACATCAAATTGCACAAAATCCAAAACATTATGAAATTTTGTATATAAATGCTCGATCAACATTAAAGTAGGCCAGAGGTCATCATAAAAGAAATAATAATAATAAGTAATAATATTTTAAAATTAAATAATACAATAAATTAATAATAATAATATACTTTTTAATTTAAATTTTGAATTTATATTTAACAAAATTGACTTATTGTCATTCACCTGCTTCCATTGCCACCCATCCGCCGGGTTAAAATGTCAAGTTTGATTAAACCATAAATCCGACACGTCCAGGTCCTTGTACAACACGGGTGAATTCTGGATTCTTTCCCGATTTGACAGGAAGTGTTTGGCCATTCTTGAAGTACTCCGCTCGGCAATCAATTATTACTGTTAATATAATTACTTGCACCGATCCGCTTTTAAAATAATTAAATTTAAACACAGAATGACCAAACTCTATACCAGCCTGAAATTTTCGTAATATAGAATAAAAGTTGTACATATTCTCCGGCAGTAATGTCCACAAGAATGAGTTTGAAAGCTAAATTAAATGTAATAATACTGTTTAACTGATTTGCTAGCTTCAATGCACAAACCCAAGAAGAACAATTTATGAACAGCCAGATTGATTATCTCCTGCTTTTATGCCTCTTAAAATTCTAAAATAAATCCTGGGTAAATAAACTTTAAAATATTTTGTCCGTTTATTATTATTCTTGAAATTTTTCATGGCATTCAAAGAATATTATTGAGCTGAACCATTTCAGAACCATTGTTTTCCTGGCCGGGGTCAGGATTACGGGACTTGACGTACTTTATGAGTTTGAGACCCAAAGCAATCAAGAGAATAATCCCCAACAATGCCCAAGTTCCTGGAATTACAATCCCAAAATACCTTAAATACAATGAACACTCTAAACAGGCGCCACATAAAAATGCATTTTTACCTGCTAACAAGAATTCACAAAGGCTGCCGCCGTCGTCAGCAACCCAATTTCCAGCTTCACCGCACTCGGAAGGGTCGATGATGATTTTTCTCATGGAACCATCCCACATAGAGAGATCAGATAGGCAGCAGGGGTGAAAATTCCCAAGAACATCGTCCTTTCCCTTGATTTCCAGGTAAACCAACTTTGCCATTGTGCATGAAATGCACGTAGTCTTGTTACAAACTACAAACGAAACAAACAATTGTTCAATATTATTTCCTACCTTTTATCCAAAAATAAGAAATATTTTTGTAAGTAAACAGGCCCTCACATTCCATTCTCGCCAGGTCGAATGGTTCCAAGTGTGAAAAGGACAGATTTTCCCATGAAGCCATTAATTTTTATGAGCAGATAAGAAAAGGAAAAGTTCAAGGATCACGATTCCTTCATTATATTCAAGGGTCTAGAGCAAAAAACGGAAAATGTACAGCCCTATAATAAATGTCTTTTCATGAGCTTTAGACAGAACCTTCAAATAAGTAATACAAATAGCATATACATGTCACGTAATTTATTAAGAGACACAAATGACTTGAACTCCAAAATACAAAATAAAAAAATACTCCTTGGTACAGATCATTTAATTCTATATTATACTACCCATTTTTGAATATTATTTGTATCACAGTATAATCTCATAGTTCATGAGTTCAGAATTAACAGCGAAAAATCAAAAGTAGGATGGACAAGCTTGCCTTGTAATAAAATTAGTTAATAAATAATGCATACGTAAACTAATTTCAACAAAATTACGAACATTGAAAATATTGTACAAAAAGATCACAAGCCATCCCAACAATCCAATCACAACAAATCACAAATGCGGTAAAGCTCTTCAATTCATTCAAAAAATAATTCAACATTTAAACATTTGTTTCCTCATTGGGCGGGTATCGCGGCGGAATTTTCGCCACATTCTCAAACCCCCGAAAACTCGTCACAGATTCCAATAAAATTTCCGTCTCCGTCTTCTTCTTCTTCTTTGGTTTTGGCTGAGCTCCTGAAGGTCCTGCTGCTGCTGCTGGTGGAATTTCTTGAGGTGGAGGGACTGGAAGAATTGCTGGCCCATCCTCCGGAACTACTGGATTGTTTAATAAATTCACCGGTGGCAAATTTGGGGCTTGATATCGATAATTTGGATTGTCAATTCCGCTGTGCGGCGGGGAGCGTGGGGGTTCTGATTTCCTGCGACGTAAGTTCCGTATCACTGTCAATGTAAACAAAATTGTACGTTACTCTTTTGCAACAAAAAAACTTGGTAAACATATTTAATTATTAACGACGTGATTAAAAATAATAATTTATTACTCTGAGTGTGCCATCGCCCACGGTTGACAACCTCAGCGGCCTCCCGCTCCGCCCGCTCTCGTCGCCGTCGCGCATATCCCACCACCGGTGGCTCGTAAGCGTTTTCCAATAAATTTTCCAGCTCCTCCCGCGGCATCTCCCGCTTTTTCCCGTAGAAGTAAAACAGTAAGATCACCCCAGCTGCCCCGACAATTAACGCCAAAATCACCGAAATAACTACACATGTACATAATATTATTAATATTAATCGGATTAAATTATTCAAGGAATTTTTTAGCATTTAAATAATTACAAAATATATATACTTGTAATGGTAACATCCGTTCGGAAAATAATTTCGGGTACGACAACCGTTTTCTCACATTTCGGATACGCACATTCATCTCCCGGTAAAACGAATCCTTTTATGTACTTCATATACGAAAGCGAATCTACGCATCTGGAAGGAGATCCTTCAAATATAACCCAAGTACAATTTCCGGAAAGACAGAAGCCACAATCCTTTCTCATGTAGCAGTCCGCAACTAAAATGAATTATTTAAAAAATTAAAATAATTAGAAAACAATGTATAATAATAATAATTATCCCAAAAAAATCTTTTGCTCGTAACCAGAAAATTGGAAAATATTCAAATATTTGAATAAAAGGAATAATTAGAAAAAATAATCAAACATTGCAAAATGAATCAAAAATGGTTAAAACGAAAAAGTTGAAAACTGTGTAAATTAAAATTTAGGAATATTTACCTAAACAATAATTTAACTATTTTACACTAAAATTATAATTTATTAAATTTACCAGAAGTCATTTTAGCTGGATATCCAGGAATAAGAAGGCGGGTGATTTATTAATTAATTTTTGTAAATAATACGGAATTTAAAATATTTATTATTTCAGTTTAATATTGTAGGTAAGATGGGAATTGTCAGCTCAATGTACAATCCGTAATGCTAGACTATGTAGATGCTAATTTAAATTTTAAAATTAATTTATAATATTTTTAAAGACAGTATTTAAATGTGTATAATTCCATGTGCGCACTGATATTTTTCCGAAATAATAAATCGCAAGTATCACAAAATACGATCTGATCACCAAATGATAAATTAAAGTAATTAACCGACTAGTGGAAGAAACAAATAAATACGTAAATTCCGCAGAGTTTTTGAATTTGTAAAAGTAAAGTTTCTGAGATGATTTAAAATTGATATCCGGTGCCAATGTATGCAGCTATCTCTTTAATATCCATTTTCGAACATTTTCCCATGGGCTGATATTTTTATTTTAATATTTCGGATATAAAGTTATTATTTGGATTTTATTTTTATATTGTTGAAGGGAAATTTAGCTGGAGTGAGTGGCGTTATTAAGAGCGAGAGATAATGATTTATTGATGGATGACAGAAGAAGCGGCGGGCTGGAATACATAGGAAAAGAATGTATTTCAAATGTAAACTTTCTCTATATAAATAATCCTTATTGCCGTTGCTACGGATAAAGCGAACGAGAATGCGAAATGGGAATGATTCAAACTTTCCCACAACTCACAGCAAACTTTCCCAAGGATTTCCATAATACGCATTGCATGCATCCCTTAAGTACAATGGCTTCCTATATACGTAATACAGTAAGAATACGCACACCATACTACACCATTTAAACCGCACCATAGCCATTACGACCGCCATTTTAACCACACCAGCTGGCCGTCGATCATTCGCTTGTATTTCTTTACTACTCGCGAACATGACTTGAGGTGAAATTTCGTGTACGGATCTTGCTTATACCCGAACTTGACCCGAACTCTTCAAGTATTTTTTAATTTGGACCCGAACGTGACCCGAACTTGAACATGACCCGAAATACTCGCGTACTACTCGAACTTGAGAACAACTCTGATTTAGACCTCAAAATTTAAGATTTGTAGCATTGGAAGTCAAAATCGAAATTTCAGTACATAAATTAAATTAGGGGAAATCAAAAGAATAAATAAGAAAGAGGATGAAATGAGTATGAAAATAAGTTATCTTTACATTTAAATCACGCATTATAAATATAGCAGGGAAATCGCGAAAAACAGGATAAAATAAATAAATTTAGAATTTATTTAAAATTTTATATTTTTGCAATAATTTATGCCATTTGTGTCACGAGTATTACCAGTCACCTTTTTGCCAAGCATTCATTTCCAAGCGGAAATAAGGGTATTGTTTTTTTCGTCTTTTTCCTAGACAGGCAAAATATCAAGGGCAATTAAAAATCGACATACCCCACTCGTATGTAGTAACTACTGAGTATATACTACGTATTGTTCAACGTGAATAAATTTTGACCCCGTCACTGACCAGCGACGGCTAAAATAAAATTACGACCGTAGAGGTGATTTTCTGGTGTTTCAGAATGACCCTCCGGAACAAAGTCTGCGAGTTACAGTTTTTTTGGAAAAAATAAAATGTGACAAAAATTTGAATTTTCCCTCCAAAACCAGGTGAAAATTTTGAAAATTGGCCAAAAATCTGTTCTTACGATTTAAGAACCTTTCGAATGAAGTTTTGGAGGTCTTTCTACGTCCACCACTAGGGTTTGTCGATTTTAATAAGCCTTTGATATTTTGCCTGCTGGGTATTTTCTGCCTGCAAGCAGCAAACAAAACAAATTATGCCCCAATTCTTCCATGGAAATAAACGCTGGGCAAAAATTTGTGGTAAAAGTGGCTTAAATTTTGGCAAAAACAAAAATTCAGGAAAAATTCAATTTGTACTGTATTACAACATATGTTTACTATCCTAATAGCAGAAACGTTAGACGGAAAGCTCTACAGTTATTATTTTAACGTCATCCGCAATCGCTAAAAAAGCCAATAACGGATAAAATTTAAATGATCCATGGGAATTATTAAATTTACATGCATGTAAATTTATTAATTTATGCGTATTTTGCCCCGGTGAAACATATGTTTTGCCGATTCTGTCCAAATGGCTTAAAAAGTACCCTGCCCTTGTGAATAAATGCCCTCAATGCCTGCCAATTTCGCCTGAATTGCCATGGCATTTAAAAATCGACATACCATGTATGCAAGCTCTCTATATACCGAATGTTTTAAAAATACATTATTTCAGTCTTATTACCTTATGGCAAGAGTCCATAGCAAATTAGTAAGTACAGAGCCCTAAAAGTTATAAAGATGTATTGCTAAAAGGACACTGTGTATTTGGTAAAGTATCGAAATGATCACGCAAAAATTATCAATTAGAGAAACTGATGTTAATAAAACTTTGATAGCAAACTCAGAACATACAAGGTGTCGAAATTCATTTAAACTGCAGACGTTATACATAGTCAACAAACTAAAATTTTCAACAATACTTAAATGTAATACAAATTTAGAAAACTTTTCTCAATTGTAACTAGGGTACTCACAAGGAAAGACTGGATAGTGGCACGACTGAAATGAATTGACTCAAGTATAACATGTTATGTATCCCCAGTAATCGATTTCTTCTTGATTGGCGTTTATGGATGATTGTTGTGTTAATCTTCGCGCAATTGGCCTTGAAAATACATACGAATCAACACACTCTCTTGCTTCCTGATTGCGTACGTATTTTCAAGGGGAAACTGTCTGTTTCTTCGATTTTTCTGATTCGTATGTATGGGCCAATCAAGTGAACGTAAAAAATGTTTTTCTATAATAAAGTAGCATGGTTTGATGGTATGATAATAGCGGTTGATAATAGATGTACAATGTTAATAATAAAAAATTTTAATAACAGAAAAGTTTTGATAATTTTTACAATTTGAATTTTGGCGGCAAAAACAATTTAAAATTGGTAAAATTACATATGATTTCGCATAGTGCATATGAAAAACATCACAATTATTGCCAAATAGTGCTTTATGTATACAGATGCCCATTGATTTGCAATAGACTAGGTCGCGCCCATGATATGGCTGCATGTTTGAATTGTCATTTTTGAACCCAAAACTCGAAAGCTACGAGGGGGGGGAAGAAAAATACAACCATGAAGGTAATTTTATGGGGTTTTCTTGAGGGTGTTTACTATGTTCTCAGCTTTATTTGGGCTCCAATAGAGTCGTAGCCATCTAAATTTTTTAATGTTCAGAGACTGCCCGTGTAATTAACCCGGGCTAACAGCTTGATCTATACTTGACAAGGTTACAGAAACGTTCAGTGGCGTAGCCAAGGAGGGCATAGGGGTCAATTGCATCCCCCTTGGGACTAAATGTATTAAATAAAAATAAAAAAAATATTCAAATTGATCAATTCAATACTTATTGTTGTATGTATCAAGTATCCGTAATTTCAGACCCAAATTTTTTTTAGCTCCTCAAAAATACCAAAAAACGAATAGCTTTCATCCACGTAGACCCGTTTACACACAAAATTATTTTTTTCAACATTATATTTTTCGATGTATTTACATAGAACTACTGAAGGTATTTAAAGAGGGGTACACGGTTTTAGATAAACCTTTATGCCGATTTTAATGCTCATGGCCGCCTATTTGCCCATCTCGCCAAAAAGAAGTTATATATATTTACAAACATAAACTGCTGTAAACTAACAACTACAATTAAATGGAGATTTAACTACAGGGTGTTTGCGTTTTTATTAGAATCGAATGTATAAGCATGAGACAAAACCGGGTAGACAAAAGACAAAACGCTTAAATGACATGATTGCGTTAGGGGTCTGACATGTTAGTGACGTTCGATCTACTGGCTGGTGACGTGCTTCGCGCGTCGCTTACCACCCGACTTAAGTAACTAAAGTGTCAAAGGAAAATTGGAGCGTTACACACGAACGTTACGGAATAACACCATTTTTATAGCAGTATGAATAATTATCTAAAACAGATTCTGGGGTATAGAAGAATTCGCATGTTTGCGTAAAAACCTGGTTTGCGGTAATTATTCATTTTAATTAAGTTATTATGAGTTCAATATTTAAACATTAAAAAAAACAAAAGCCCTTCAGGCCTACTAAATTGTAAACTGCTAAGCCAGTTTTAAACTCAATCCCGTCGCCTTTACATATACTCAAAGTCAAAACAAAGCAAACTACGCGTATGTAGATCCGAAATATTAAATCATATTAACAAAAATAAAAGCTTAGAAAAAGTTGTATGCATGAGATCGATTTTTAGCACTTTTAGATTATTGCGGTGCGAACCGTACGTGCAATAAAAGTAATGCTTCGTGACCTAACTAGGGAAATATTTTATCCTGAATTCGAAAAAATATGCCCTTTGTGTTTGGTCACTATTTTGGTTTAGCAAAGCTAAAAACGCTACATTTTGAGATCTAAATTGCACATGTTTATGTGAAGAAATGCGAAATCGTAAAACCCCTAAACTCTAGTTTAGCAAAATAATTTTCTAATAATTTGCGTCTATGATCATGAACATTAGCCAAGTAGTTTTATTTGAAACTTCAAATCCGCGAAACTCTCTTCTGGGATTTTTGGTACTCTCATGTAAATACATCGACATGGTTGAAAAATTAATTTTGTGATGAAACGGGTCTACTTGGAAAGAAACTCTCCGTTTTTGGTATTTTTGAGAAGATAAACTAATTTTGGGTCATGGACTTTCAGCATATCTGAAGAAATTGTGTATACATATGTACATAATCTTACCCTTCCCGCTTCGACAATTTCTAGCTACGCTCCTGAAAACGTTTCATGTACAGGGCCGTAGCATCATAAACAAACCTGGGGTGACAAACTGACATTATGTCAGCCATCTTGGATTTACATTTTTATA